>CAUJBF010000002.1:0-10000 GCA_963082625.1 Pasiphila rectangulata
AGGTTAGGTTAGGTTAGGTTAGGTTAGGTTAGGTTAGGTTAGGTTAGGTTAGGTTAGGTTAGGTTAGGTTAGGTTAGGTTAGGTTAGGTTAGGTTAGGTTAGGTTAGGTTAGGTTAGGTTAGGTTAGGTTAGGTTAGGTTAGGTTAGGTTAGGTTAGGTTAGGTTAGGTTAGGTTAGGTTAGGTTAGGTTAGGTTAGGTTAGGTTAGGTTAGGTTAGGTTAGGTTAGGTTAGGTTAGGTTAGGTTAGGTTAGGTTAGGTTAGGTTAGGTTAGGTTAGGTTAGGTTAGGTTAGGTTAGGTTAGGTTAGGTTAGGTTAGGTTAGGTTAGGTTAGGTTAGGTTAGGTTAGGTTAGGTTAGGTTAGGTTAGGTTAGGTTAGGTTAGGTTAGGTTAGGTTAGGTTAGGTTAGGTTAGGTTAGGTTAGGTTAGGTTAGGTTAGGTTAGGTTAGGTTAGGTTAGGTTAGGTTAGGTTAGGTTAGGTTAGGTTAGGTTAGGTTAGGTTAGGTTAGGTTAGGTTAGGTTAGGTTAGGTTAGGTTAGGTTAGGTTAGGTTAGGTTAGGTTAGGTTAGGTTAGGTTAGGTTAGGTTAGGTTAGGTTAGGTTAGGTTAGGTTAGGTTAGGTTAGGTTAGGTTAGGTTAGGTTAGGTTAGGTTAGGTTAGGTTAGGTTAGGTTAGGTTAGGTTAGGTTAGGTTAGGTTAGGTTAGGTTAGGTTAGGTTAGGTTAGGTTAGGTTAGGTTAGGTTAGGTTAGGTTAGGTTAGGTTAGGTTAGGTTAGGTTAGGTTAGGTTAGGTTAGGTTAGGTTAGGTTAGGTTAGGTTAGGTTAGGTTAGGTTAGGTTAGGTTAGGTTAGGTTAGGTTAGGTTAGGTTAGGTTAGGTTAGGTTAGGTTAGGTTAGGTTAGGTTAGGTTAGGTTAGGTTAGGTTAGGTTAGGTTAGGTTAGGTTAGGTTAGGTTAGGTTAGGTTAGGTTAGGTTAGGTTAGGTTAGGTTAGGTTAGGTTAGGTTAGGTTAGGTTAGGTTAGGTTAGGTTAGGTTAGGTTAGGTTAGGTTAGGTTAGGTTAGGTTAGGTTAGGTTAGGTTAGGTTAGGTTAGGTTAGGTTAGGTTAGGTTAGGTTAGGTTAGGTTAGGTTAGGTTAGGTTAGGTTAGGTTAGGTTAGGTTAGGTTAGGTTAGGTTAGGTTAGGTTAGGTTAGGTTAGGTTAGGTTAGGTTAGGTTAGGTTAGGTTAGGTTAGGTTAGGTTAGGTTAGGTTAGGTTAGGTTAGGTTAGGTTAGGTTAGGTTAGGTTAGGTTAGGTTAGGTTAGGTTAGGTTAGGTTAGGTTAGGTTAGGTTAGGTTAGGTTAGGTTAGGTTAGGTTAGGTTAGGTTAGGTTAGGTTAGGTTAGGTTAGGTTAGGTTAGGTTAGGTTAGGTTAGGTTAGGTTAGGTTAGGTTAGGTTAGGTTAGGTTAGGTTAGGTTAGGTTAGGTTAGGTTAGGTTAGGTTAGGTTAGGTTAGGTTAGGTTAGGTTAGGTTAGGTTAGGTTAGGTTAGGTTAGGTTAGGTTAGGTTAGGTTAGGTTAGGTTAGGTTAGGTTAGGTTAGGTTAGGTTAGGTTAGGTTAGGTTAGGTTAGGTTAGGTTAGGTTAGGTTAGGTTAGGTTAGGTTAGGTTAGGTTAGGTTAGGTTAGGTTAGGTTAGGTTAGGTTAGGTTAGGTTAGGTTAGGTTAGGTTAGGTTAGGTTAGGTTAGGTTAGGTTAGGTTAGGTTAGGTTAGGTTAGGTTAGGTTAGGTTAGGTTAGGTTAGGTTAGGTTAGGTTAGGTTAGGTTAGGTTAGGTTAGGTTAGGTTAGGTTAGGTTAGGTTAGGTTAGGTTAGGTTAGGTTAGGTTAGGTTAGGTTAGGTTAGGTTAGGTTAGGTTAGGTTAGGTTAGGTTAGGTTAGGTTAGGTTAGGTTAGGTTAGGTTAGGTTAGGTTAGGTTAGGTTAGGTTAGGTTAGGTTAGGTTAGGTTAGGTTAGGTTAGGTTAGGTTAGGTTAGGTTAGGTTAGGTTAGGTTAGGTTAGGTTAGGTTAGGTTAGGTTAGGTTAGGTTAGGTTAGGTTAGGTTAGGTTAGGTTAGGTTAGGTTAGGTTAGGTTAGGTTAGGTTAGGTTAGGTTAGGTTAGGTTAGGTTAGGTTAGGTTAGGTTAGGTTAGGTTAGGTTAGGTTAGGTTAGGTTAGGTTAGGTTAGGTTAGGTTAGGTTAGGTTAGGTTAGGTTAGGTTAGGTTAGGTTAGGTTAGGTTAGGTTAGGTTAGGTTAGGTTAGGTTAGGTTAGGTTAGGTTAGGTTAGGTTAGGTTAGGTTAGGTTAGGTTAGGTTAGGTTAGGTTAGGTTAGGTTAGGTTAGGTTAGGTTAGGTTAGGTTAGGTTAGGTTAGGTTAGGTTAGGTTAGGTTAGGTTAGGTTAGGTTAGGTTAGGTTAGGTTAGGTTAGGTTAGGTTAGGTTAGGTTAGGTTAGGTTAGGTTAGGTTAGGTTAGGTTAGGTTAGGTTAGGTTAGGTTAGGTTAGGTTAGGTTAGGTTAGGTTAGGTTAGGTTAGGTTAGGTTAGGTTAGGTTAGGTTAGGTTAGGTTAGGTTAGGTTAGGTTAGGTTAGGTTAGGTTAGGTTAGGTTAGGTTAGGTTAGGTTAGGTTAGGTTAGGTTAGGTTAGGTTAGGTTAGGTTAGGTTAGGTTAGGTTAGGTTAGGTTAGGTTAGGTTAGGTTAGGTTAGGTTAGGTTAGGTTAGGTTAGGTTAGGTTAGGTTAGGTTAGGTTAGGTTAGGTTAGGTTAGGTTACATGGCCTGCCTCCGCACTAACTGCGTTCAAGCTAGACGCCGGTACACCCGCCACCGGAGGAGAAGGCAGAGGGATACCGAGGTTGAGGACCAGCTGTACGAGGAGTACAGAGCCCACAAAAAGGTTCTGCAGCAGGCTATCCGCTCCGCCAAAGAGAGGTCACGGGCGGAGCTTCTTGAGTCTCTTAATGGTGATCCATGGGGGCGCCCCTACAAGATGGTCCGGGGTAAGATCCGACCGTGGGCGCCCCCACTGACCGAGAGTCTTGAGCCTCAGCTAGTAGAAGCTGTTGTCTCCTCCCTATTTCCAAATAGGGCCGAGCATCAGCCTCCCGAGATGGTCCCATCTGGAGAAATCAGGAGGAGGGAAGTCGAGGACGATAATGTGCCGCCGGTTCTGGCTGCCGAGCTGGGTCTGGCCGTCCGAAGGCTCCGGGCGAAAAACAAGGCTCCGGGGCCGGACGGAATTCACGGCCGGGTCTGGGTTTTGGCGCTAGAAGAGCTCGGGGACCGATTCCGACGGCTACTTGACGCCTGTCTGGAAATGGGGCGGTTCCCGACTATGTGGAAGACGGGCAGGCTTGTCTTACTCAAGAAAGACGGTCGGCCAGCAGACTCTCCGTCAGCGTACAGGCCGCTTGTTATGCTGGATGAAGCCGACAAGCTTTTCGAGCGAATCGTGGCTTCTCGGCTCATCCAGCATCTCCGGAGGGAGGGACCGGACCTATCAGAGCACCAGTATGGATTCCGGGCGGGCAGGTCGACGATTGACGCGATAGGTCTTGTCAGGGCTCGCTCGGAAGAGGTGGTGGCCGGCGGCGGCGTTATGTTGGCGGTATCATTAGATATCGCTAACGCGTTTAACACGTTGCCGTGGTCTTGTGTTAGGGAGGCGCTAAAGTATCATAAAGTGCCTCCCTATCTCAGTCGGATAGTTACAGCGTACCTTTCCGACCGTTATATCACATATCCTGGACGGGGAGGTACGCTGCTGAGAAGAGCTATGTCGTGCGGTGTCCCACAGGGCTCGGTCCTCGGACCGCTCCTGTGGAACATCGGCTACGACTGGGTCCTACGAGGATCTCTCAATCCGGGCGCCGGCGTCATCTGCTACGCAGATGATACGCTTGTGACGGCCCGGGGCGAGACATTCGGGGAGGCTGCTCGAGTGGCCACGGAATCGGTGGCAATGGTAGTGGAAAGGATAGGGAGATTGGGACTCCGGGTGGCGCTCAATAAGTCGGAGGCTGTTTGTTTTCATGGCCCACGACGGGCGCCACCAAGGGGTTCCACTATCTCTATCGGGGAGGTCCGAATCGAGGTCGACTCCAAGATTAAATATCTTGGGCTCTTCCTCGATAGCAGGTGGAGCTTTCACGAGCATTTCACGCGCATGGCCCCCCGATTGATTGGTGCGGCGGGCGCACTTAAACGCCTGCTGCCGAATCTCGGGGGTCCCAAAGCGACAAGCCGCCGCCTGTATCTGGGGGTAGTGCGGTCGATGGCCCTATACGGGGCGCCCATCTGGGCCGACACCCTGACGGACAAAACCATCGCTCTGCTGAGGCGGTCTCAGAGAGTGATGGCCGTTGGGGTCGTCCGAGGATACCGCACCGTCTCCTACGAGGCGGCCTGCTTACTGGCGGGGTCCCCTCCGTGGGATCTTGAGGCCGAGTGCTATGCCGCGACTTACGAGTGGCGCATATCTCTCCGCCTCCGAGGGGAATATCCCCCTCCGCCTGGTGAGGTGCCCGCGTGGAAGCTCCACATCCGACGGGTTCTGAGGGAGAAGTGGAAAGAGCGGCTGGCCAATCCAAAGGCCGGCAGCTGGACCGTCGAGGCTGTCCGCCCGGTACTCGAGAGCTGGCTGGACAGGGCACACGGGTCGCTTTCCTTCCGACTGGTGCAGGTGCTGACCGGACATGGCTGCTTCGGCAAGTATTTGTGCCGAATAGCCGGAAGGGAACCGACGACCGAGTGCCATCATTGTGACTGTGACGAGGACACGGCGCAGCACACGCTGGAGGTATGCCCAGCTTGGGACGACGAGCGCCGCGCCCTCGTCGTAGCAGTGGGGGACGACCTCTCGCTTGCAGCATTGATAAAATCAATGCTGGAAAGCGAGACGTCATGGAGGGAGGCGTTATCCTTCTGTGAACATGTAATGTCACGGAAGGAGGCTGCCGAGCGGGAGAGGGAAATATCCTCTACCCTCCCGATCCGCAGCCGGAGAGTCGGGCGTAGGAGGAGGCTCTTCAACGCCCACCTACATCCCCCATAATAGGGCGTTGGCGGTCGAGTCGGGGGACTCTGCCGCTGACAACATAATGCCCCGAGGTGGCGCGCGCGGGTGTGTTCCCGCGCGCCACTGAGTAGGTGTGTCGGTGATCTCCTGCACTGACACACCCGAGTAGGGGCCCGCAATGGTGAATGTGGGCCGACGCCGTCGGGGGCTGTGGAAGAATGCTCACGTGCTCCCAGGGCTCCCGGCATTAAGGCGAGAGGAGGAACACACCCCAGGGTTTTAGTCGGTATAAGGAGTCCGACATAACCTCCATGCCCCCCCGGGCTTGGAGGTATCCATAAAGGATTTCCCTGGGTAAAAAAAAAAAAAAAAAAAAAAAAAAAAGGTTAGGTTAGGTTAGGTTAGGTTAGGTTAGGTTAGGTTAGGTTAGGTTAGGTTAGGTTAGGTAGGTTAGGTTAGGTTAGGTTAGGTTAGGTTAGGTTAGGTTAGGTTAGGTTAGGTTAGGTTAGGTTAGGTTAGGTTAGGTTAGGTTAGGTTAGGTTAGGTTAGGTTAGGTTAGGTTAGGTTAGGTTAGGTTAGGTTAGGTTAGGTTAGGTTAGGTTAGGTTAGGTTAGGTTAGGTTAGGTTAGGTTAGGTTAGGTTAGGTTAGGTTAGGTTAGGTTAGGTTAGGTTAGGTTAGGTTAGGTTAGGTTAGGTTAGGTTAGGTTAGGTTAGGTTAGGTTAGGTTATGGTTAGGTTAGGTTAGGTTAGGTTAGGTTAGGTTAGGTTAGGTTAGGTTAGGTTAGGTTAGGTTAGGTTAGGTTAGGTTAGGTTAGGTTAGGTTAGGTTAGGTTAGGTTAGGTTAGGTTAGGTTAGGTTAGGTTAGGTTAGGTTAGGTTAGGTTAGGTTAGGTTAGGTTAGGTTAGGTTAGGTTAGGTTAGGTTAGGTTAGGTTAGGTTAGGTTAGGTTAGGTTAGGTTAGGTTAGGTTAGGTTAGGTTAGGTTAGGTTAGGTTAGGTTAGGTTAGGTTAGGTTAGGTTAGGTTAGGTTAGGTTAGGTTAGGTTAGGTTAGGTTAGGTTAGGTTAGGTTAGGTTAGGTTAGGTTAGGTTAGGTTAGGTTAGGTTAGGTTAGGTTAGGTTAGGTTAGGTTAGGTTAGGTTAGGTTAGGTTAGGTTAGGTTAGGTTAGGTTAGGTTAGGTTAGGTTAGGTTAGGTTAGGTTAGGTTAGGTTAGGTTAGGTTAGGTTAGGTTAGGTTAGGTTAGGTTAGGTTAGGTTAGGTTAGGTTAGGTTAGGTTAGGTTAGGTTAGGTTAGGTTAGGTTAGGTTAGGTTAGGTTAGGTTAGGTTAGGTTAGGTTAGGTTAGGTTAGGTTAGGTTAGGTTAGGTTAGGTTAGGTTAGGTTAGGTTAGGTTAGGTTAGGTTAGGTTAGGTTAGGTTAGGTTAGGTTAGGTTAGGTTAGGTTAGGTTAGGTTAGGTTAGGTTAGGTTAGGTTAGGTTAGGTTAGGTTAGGTTAGGTTAGGTTAGGTTAGGTTAGGTTAGGTTAGGTTAGGTTAGGTTAGGTTAGGTTAGGTTAGGTTAGGTTAGGTTAGGTTAGGTTAGGTTAGGTTAGGTTAGGTTAGGTTAGGTTAGGTTAGGTTAGGTTAGGTTAGGTTAGGTTAGGTTAGGTTAGGTTAGGTTAGGTTAGGTTAGGTTAGGTTAGGTTAGGTTAGGTTAGGTTAGGTTAGGTTAGGTTAGGTTAGGTTAGGTTAGGTTAGGTTAGGTTAGGTTAGGTTAGGTTAGGTTAGGTTAGGTTAGGTTAGGTTAGGTTAGGTTAGGTTAGGTTAGGTTAGGTTAGGTTAGGTTAGGTTAGGTTAGGTTAGGTTAGGTTAGGTTAGGTTAGGTTAGGTTAGGTTAGGTTAGGTTAGGTTAGGTTAGGTTAGGTTAGGTTAGGTTAGGTTAGGTTAGGTTAGGTTAGGTTAGGTTAGGTTAGGTTAGGTTAGGTTAGGTTAGGTTAGGTTAGGTTAGGTTAGGTTAGGTTAGGTTAGGTTAGGTTAGGTTAGGTTAGGTTAGGTTAGGTTAGGTTAGGTTAGGTTAGGTTAGGTTAGGTTAGGTTAGGTTAGGTTAGGTTAGGTTAGGTTAGGTTAGGTTAGGTTAGGTTAGGTTAGGTTAGGTTAGGTTAGGTTAGGTTAGGTTAGGTTAGGTTAGGTTAGGTTAGGTTAGGTTAGGTTAGGTTAGGTTAGGTTAGGTTAGGTTAGGTTAGGTTAGGTTAGGTTAGGTTAGGTTAGGTTAGGTTAGGTTAGGTTAGGTTAGGTTAGGTTAGGTTAGGTTAGGTTAGGTTAGGTTAGGTTAGGTTAGGTTAGGTTAGGTTAGGTTAGGTTAGGTTAGGTTAGGTTAGGTTAGGTTAGGTTAGGTTAGGTTAGGTTAGGTTAGGTTAGGTTAGGTTAGGTTAGGTTAGGTTAGGTTAGGTTAGGTTAGGTTAGGTTAGGTTAGGTTAGGTTAGGTTAGGTTAGGTTAGGTTAGGTTAGGTTAGGTTAGGTTAGGTTAGGTTAGGTTAGGTTAGGTTAGGTTAGGTTAGGTTAGGTTAGGTTAGGTTAGGTTAGGTTAGGTTAGGTTAGGTTAGGTTAGGTTAGGTTAGGTTAGGTTAGGTTAGGTTAGGTTAGGTTAGGTTAGGTTAGGTTAGGTTAGGTTAGGTTAGGTTAGGTTAGGTTAGGTTAGGTTAGGTTAGGTTAGGTTAGGTTAGGTTAGGTTAGGTTAGGTTAGGTTAGGTTAGGTTAGGTTAGGTTAGGTTAGGTTAGGTTAGGTTAGGTTAGGTTAGGTTAGGTTAGGTTAGGTTAGGTTAGGTTAGGTTAGGTTAGGTTAGGTTAGGTTAGGTTAGGTTAGGTTAGGTTAGGTTAGGTTAGGTTAGGTTAGGTTAGGTTAGGTTAGGTTAGGTTAGGTTAGGTTAGGTTAGGTTAGGTTAGGTTAGGTTAGGTTAGGTTAGGTTAGGTTAGGTTAGGTTAGGTTAGGTTAGGTTAGGTTAGGTTAGGTTAGGTTAGGTTAGGTTAGGTTAGGTTAGGTTAGGTTAGGTTAGGTTAGGTTAGGTTAGGTTAGGTTAGGTTAGGTTAGGTTAGGTTAGGTTAGGTTAGGTTAGGTTAGGTTAGGTTAGGTTAGGTTAGGTTAGGTTAGGTTAGGTTAGGTTAGGTTAGGTTAGGTTAGGTTAGGTTAGGTTAGGTTAGGTTAGGTTAGGTTAGGTTAGGTTAGGTTAGGTTAGGTTAGGTTAGGTTAGGTTAGGTTAGGTTAGGTTAGGTTAGGTTAGGTTAGGTTAGGTTAGGTTAGGTTAGGTTAGGTTAGGTTAGGTTAGGTTAGGTTAGGTTAGGTTAGGTTAGGTTAGGTTAGGTTAGGTTAGGTTAGGTTAGGTTAGGTTAGGTTAGGTTAGGTTAGGTTAGGTTAGGTTAGGTTAGGTTAGGTTAGGTTAGGTTAGGTTAGGTTAGGTTAGGTTAGGTTAGGTTAGGTTAGGTTAGGTTAGGTTAGGTTAGGTTAGGTTAGGTTAGGTTAGGTTAGGTTAGGTTAGGTTAGGTTAGGTTAGGTTAGGTTAGGTTAGGTTAGGTTAGGTTAGGTTAGGTTAGGTTAGGTTAGGTTAGGTTAGGTTAGGTTAGGTTAGGTTAGGTTAGGTTAGGTTAGGTTAGGTTAGGTTAGGTTAGGTTAGGTTAGGTTAGGTTAGGTTAGGTTAGGTTAGGTTAGGTTAGGTTAGGTTAGGTTAGGTTAGGTTAGGTTAGGTTAGGTTAGGTTAGGTTAGGTTAGGTTAGGTTAGGTTAGGTTAGGTTAGGTTAGGTTAGGTTAGGTTAGGTTAGGTTAGGTTAGGTTAGGTTAGGTTAGGTTAGGTTAGGTTAGGTTAGGTTAGGTTAGGTTAGGTTAGGTTAGGTTAGGTTAGGTTAGGTTAGGTTAGGTTAGGTTAGGTTAGGTTAGGTTAGGTTAGGTTAGGTTAGGTTAGGTTAGGTTAGGTTAGGTTAGGTTAGGTTAGGTTAGGTTAGGTTAGGTTAGGTTAGGTTAGGTTAGGTTAGGTTAGGTTAGGTTAGGTTAGGTTAGGTTAGGTTAGGTTAGGTTAGGTTAGGTTAGGTTAGGTTAGGTTAGGTTAGGTTAGGTTAGGTTAGGTTAGGTTAGGTTAGGTTAGGTTAGGTTAGGTTAGGTTAGGTTAGGTTAGGTTAGGTTAGGTTAGGTTAGGTTAGGTTAGGTTAGGTTAGGTTAGGTTAGGTTAGGTTAGGTTAGGTTAGGTTAGGTTAGGTTAGGTTAGGTTAGGTTAGGTTAGGTTAGGTTAGGTTAGGTTAGGTTAGGTTAGGTTAGGTTAGGTTAGGTTAGGTTAGGTTAGGTTAGGTTAGGTTAGGTTAGGTTAGGTTAGGTTAGGTTAGGTTAGGTTAGGTTAGGTTAGGTTAGGTTAGGTTAGGTTAGGTTAGGTTAGGTTAGGTTAGGTTAGGTTAGGTTAGGTTAGGTTAGGTTAGGTTAGGTTAGGTTAGGTTAGGTTAGGTTAGGTTAGGTTAGGTTAGGTTAGGTTAGGTTAGGTTAGGTTAGGTTAGGTTAGGTTAGGTTAGGTTAGGTTAGGTTAGGTTAGGTTAGGTTAGGTTAGGTTAGGTTAGGTTAGGTTAGGTTAGGTTAGGTTAGGTTAGGTTAGGTTAGGTTAGGTTAGGTTAGGTTAGGTTAGGTTAGGTTAGGTTAGGTTAGGTTAGGTTAGGTTAGGTTAGGTTAGGTTAGGTTAGGTTAGGTTAGGTTAGGTTAGGTTAGGTTAGGTTAGGTTAGGTTAGGTTAGGTTAGGTTAGGTTAGGTTAGGTTAGGTTAGGTTAGGTTAGGTTAGGTTAGGTTAGGTTAGGTTAGGTTAGGTTAGGTTAGGTTAGGTTAGGTTAGGTTAGGTTAGGTTAGGTTAGGTTAGGTTAGGTTAGGTTAGGTTAGGTTAGGTTAGGTTAGGTTAGGTTAGGTTAGGTTAGGTTAGGTTAGGTTAGGTTAGGTTAGGTTAGGTTAGGTTAGGTTAGGTTAGGTTAGGTTAGGTTAGGTTAGGTTA
>CAUJBF010000002.1:15000-18317 GCA_963082625.1 Pasiphila rectangulata
CGCTATCGAAGGCTCCCTCTATGTCTAATGATATGACTGTTACGATTTTCTTGTCTTCGATTTTGGTTTTAATATGTTTAATTAGATCATAGAGGGAGTCCTCGGTGCTCCTTTGTGGCATGAACCCGTATTGTCGTCTGCTTATGCGTGGTATAATATGCCATTTGAGTCGATTGATGATCATCTTCTCATAGATTTTGGACAAAACTGGGAGCAGGCCAATGGGTCTATATGATTTCGGGTTTGTGTAGTCCTCTTTCCCGGGTTTCGGTAAGACGACCACTGTGGCTTCTTTCCACAGGACAGGGAAGTATTCGAGTTTCAGGCATCGGTTTGTTATTTCAAGGAAGATATCTGGGCTTGTATTGATGGCGTGACTGCAGATATCTGCAGTTAGTCCATCTGATCCGGGTGCCTTTTTTGGGTTGAAACTATCCACCGCATACTTCAGCTCCTCTGGTGTGAACGGCGGGTCATGATCATCATGTACCCGCACGTTTATTTCTTCAGCTTTTTGTCTGGTATGCTGGTGGTCATAGTTATCTTCCTCCTTCGCATCTTCCGGATAGAAGGTTCGTGCGAGGAGTTCTGCAGATTCTTTTTGGTCAAGCGTCTTTCCATTACTTACAAGGAGCAGATCTTCTTGTCTCCTTGCTGTTCTTCCTATAACTCTGTAGATGCCTTCCCACATCCCCTCCCTGTCCTGTTTCTCGCAGAACTTCTTCCAGCTTTCGGTTTGGGCATTTTTTACCTTACTCTCATATGTTTCTTTTGATTTCAGGTATTCGTTGACGACGTGGTTTCTCCGGATCGGCGCGGCACAGCGGATACGCCTCCTCCTGGTGTTGACATCTCTTCGCATCTCTTCAAGTTCTTTGGACCACCAAGGCAAGGTAAGTTTGTTTTTGTCTTTTATTTTTGGGATGTGTTCATTGCTAGCTTCTATTATTGATTCTGTAAACTTTTTGATTTCTTCTTCTAATTTTATTGTTTCTTTTATTTGTGATATCGATGTTTTGTTAATGTTTTTTGATTCTAGAAGCTGGACCAGTTTCTCATGAAACTGGTTCCAGTTTGCTTTTCTGCTATTAAAAATTCTAGTTGTTCTTTTTATGTTAGTTCCAGTTGCCTTTGTTTCCCTTATTTTAAACGTTATCGTGTTGTGGTCCGAACTGATCATGCCTACGTTCACCTTCCAGTCCTCCACCAGGGAAAGCATATCCACTGTGCATGCCGTGATATCCACGTGGCTTGAGTATAGCTTTCCTCCTCTAACCGTGTCAAATGTAGGGGTTTTGCCCTCATTTAGCACCTGCATGCCCAAATCTTCTAGAGTTCCCGCGAGATCGATACCCTTTTGATCTGTGGTAAGACTACCCCACCAGGCGCTTTTAGCATTTGCATCACCTCCCAAGACCAACCTTTTTTGACCAAGCTTTTGTTTAATTACTCGGAGGTGTTGGAGGTATGCCTCTATGTCGTTTCCATCGGGTTCAAAGTAGATGGAGATAGCTACCAGTTCCCATGCGCTAGTTTTAATCTCTACCACTGCAATGTTGGCTGTCGTGAGGTCAGGGCGCAGTATTGCGTCCAGGTCATGGTCGAAGACCACGACAGCTGCCTTCACGACTCCTGCTCCTATTGCAGTGGATTGAAATACTCTTGCTCCTGAGTAGCTATTCATCCTTCCTATGGATCCGACGTAGGGCTCCTGGACCAGAGCGAAAGCCATGTTTTTGTTTCTTGCTTCAATCATGATCTCTTGCGTCGCAATTCTCTTTCGCTGCAAGTTTGCTTGTGCGACCAAGTAGGTCTTTTTGTTAACAGTGGATGTGTTGTCGCCTGTAACTGTTAACAATAGGCCACACTGGCTCTAGCCAGGGTCTCCCATTTCTTTTTGATGGGGCATTCGTCACTGAACGCATTGTGGTCCACCTTATCATGCTTTGCTTTCATGCAGTTGCAGCAGGTTGGTGCTGTTCCTGCAAGCCATTCCGGGCAATCTGTTCTCATGTGGTCCCCCCCACAGTGGCTGCACCTCACTGCAGTCTCCTTACAGAAGCGCTTGCCGTGGCCATAGCCGAGGCAGAGAGAGCATTGGACCAGGGGTGACTGGTCAGCCACTTTAATGCGCTGCATGTCTATTAGCACTGTCTCCGCCTCGACTAGTCTCTGCCATACTTTGGGGGACACCCTCATGATGATATGGTTCATTTGTTGATTCCTGGTCTTTTTCTTATACATGATTTCGGTTTTTTCCTTCTGTGCGTTCAGGTCTCTAAATGTCTTTTTATTTTGGTTCCAGAGGCCCTCCAAGATGTCCGCGTCGCTGATGTAAGTAAGGACGTTTCTCATGATTATGAGTGGGTCCTTGTTTTTAACGACTTGTACATCCAGGTGGTCCTCTGCGGTTTTTAATCTTTCTTTAATTTTGTTTCTGTCTTCTTCTGTCCTGCATCCCAAAATTATCTTTCTGTCTTTTGCTTTTCTTATCTTTTCTACTGTTATGTCGCCTTCCTTAGCGTTGACTACTTCCCTTATTTTATTGAGGACTTCTTCTCCTGTTCGGGTTTCGTCCTTGGCACTGATCACTACGGAGTGTAGAGTTTTTGGGATCGAAAGCTGTTTTTTCATTTGGGTTGCTACTACACTCGCGTAGGTGGTCTTTCGTATGACTTCCTCTTGTTTTTCCATTTGTTGCTGTAATTTCTCCATTCTCTCTGTGTTTTCTTTAAGCGCTTCCATGTGTTTCGTTATTGTTATTTTTAGTTCGCTCTCATCCTTCTTATTTTCCAGATTTTTACTAGGTAATCTTTCGTAGGTTCTTATTCTTTTTTCAGGTTTTTTGTTTTCCGCTTCAGCTTCCACTACAAGCTGACAGAGTCGTTCCACATTTGCATGTAGAACGTCCCTTATCACCCCTTTTATCGTGCCTTTTATGTTTCTGGCCTTTGCTATTTTCGCTTTTGTTTCATATAGCCAGTGGTAAGCTTCTTCGGTTCTGTTGTTGAATTTAATCTTAGTTTCCTCTTGTTTTCCTTCTTGTTTTTCTTCTTGTGTTTCTTCTTGTATTTCTTCTTGTTTTTCTTCTTGTTGTTCTTCTTCCTGGTTTTCTTCGAGCTCTGGGCTATCGTCTAGTAGGCTCCTCTCAGGCCCATACTTAAGGATCTTTGGCTTTTTGATGGTTTGGGTATTTGAACCCCTCGGTGTATGAACATTCGGACCTTTGGGCGTAGCATGTTGGTCATTGCTCGTGTCTGTTTTTTCGCCAGAAAGAACGTCCACGAGCACGCCTTCCTCCACCATTGTGGTCTCCG
>CAUJBF010000003.1:0-25000 GCA_963082625.1 Pasiphila rectangulata
GTTGCTTTGGGAGGTATCTGTGTCGGGTGGCACGTCGGGAACCCACAATGGAATGCCACCATTGTGGGGCGCCTGAGGACACGGCGCAGCACACCCGCGCCGTGTGTTCTGAATGGGCGGAGCCGCGCGCAGTGATGGCGGCGGCGATAGGACCTGACCTCTCGCTCTCAGCCATAGTCAACGCTATGGCTGACAGCGAGACGAAATGGGAGGCCGTAGCCGCTTTTGCGGAGGAAGTGTTGCGGTCGAAGGAGACGGCGGAGAGGTACCGAGAGGCAGATCCTCTCTCGGCTCCTATCCGCCAACGGAGAACGGGCCGTAGGCGGCTGGCGTATGCCGGCCGCATACTACCCTGAACGGAGACCTGTTGGGTTGCGGATCGGGGGATCCGCTTCCTGACCTGAGGGGTCCCGTGCTATAAGGCGCCTCGTCACGTGTTCCGAGGTGCCTTAAGCGGAGATACGGGGAGGGCACTTTACACCCTCCCGAGGAGGGCCTTCACGGGCACCCGCTGAGGGAGTTGCGGGACGCATTGCGACACCGTGGCTTCCTCCTTGTAAAGCGGCGAGGGCGGAACACCCCAGGTTTTTAGTGGGTACACTGCCTTTATCAAGGCGGGAATCCCACATAACCATCGGTCCCCCCGGACTGGTGGTATCTATAAAAGATTTTCCTGGGTAACAAAAAAAAAAAAAAAAAAAAAAAAAAAAAAAAAAAAAAAAAAAAAAAAAAAAGGTTAGGTTAGGTTAGGTTAGGTTAGGTTTTTTTTTTTTTTTTTTTTTTTTTTTTTTTTTTTTTGTCCCTACCGCCACTCAGATGATCTAAATGGGGCAGGGTAACAATGGGGACCTCTAGCGTGGCTAGAGAATTTGCTTAATCATTTAACTTATTTGCTAATCTTATTCTCTACTTCTTAAATGAAAATTTAAACATAACTTATTGTATCATGATACAAAGTTGAGGCTTATAAATACTGTTATGCCTAAGGTGTTCTTTTACATAGAATCACTATTTTATTGTTCAAAAGATTTTTGTTACAATAGTATGTTGTGGTTTATCCACAGTAAGCTTATATCTAGTTTATTTATCTTTTTTACTGTATTGTGTACAAGATTATATTAACTTAATCTTATTTTCTATCTCATATTTTATATGTATGAGTATAACGGTTTTATTATTGAGTATACAAAATACATGTATTCAGTGACATTTATGTATCATAAATTGTCTATGGCTTTATTTTTACTTATTATCTTATTTGTTATAATTGAACAAAAGTCTATAAATTCGTATCTTGTTTCCTTATTACTAATTATACAATGTGCATTGTTGGTGCTTATAATGCAGTCCATTTTTTGTTCCGCCTCGTACCTTTCGCGACCGAAGATGGGGCATTCAAAAATAATGTGTTCCGCCGATTCGTTTTTTCCCGGTTCGCAAGCGCATGATGGATCCTCTCTAAGTTTGAACCTAGCTAGATAGTCAGAAAACCCACCATGCCCTGTCATGAATTGTGTAAGAGTGTGAGTAAGTGTTATTTTCCTTACGAGATTGTATGCTTTGATGGCGTCCGGGAAGAAGATTTTTGTAGTGGATGCTTGTGTACCTGCTTTATAGCGTTTGTTCCAGGTTTCGATTGATTCCTTTCGGATCTGTTTTTTGATGTATGACATCGGGCACGCGTCGTAGTCGGGTTTTCTTTTGTTGTTTAGGGCAGCTTCCTTAGCAAGAACATCCGCCCTTTCATTCCCCAGCATCCCAGCATGTGCTTTAATCCAAAACAAGGAAGTGTCCTTATTTTGGAGTGAGATCGTCTCAAGGTTTTGTCTTGTTTCTTGTGCCAAAGGATGGGTGGAATTGCAGTTCTTGACTGTATCCAGTGCTGCCCGGGAGTCGCTGTATATTCCAAAACTGGTTTCGCGTCGTTTGAGGATTTCACGTGTTGCTATGCAGATCGCATAGAGCTCGGCCTGGTAAACGGTGCAGTATGGTGGCAGCTTTATCTTGAGGGTTTTTGTCTCGGCTGCACTATTCCATACGGATAGCGCGGCTCCGACTTTACCCTCAATTTTGCTGCCATCAGTAAATATGCGGACTGCTTGAGAGTTGTTCTGCTCTACATCTTGGTCGTCTATCAAGTGTTTGTATCCTAAGATGGTCCGTTTTGCCGGGTGTGGGAACGTGCTGAAGGCTACCATACGTTCAATCTCTCTATCCTCCGGTATATGTATGGTAAGTCCTCGCTTGGCTTTATAGAGGGCCGCTGCCTCCTGGATTCTAAGATCCAGTGGGAGCAAACCGGCGAGGATCAGTGCCGAGTTTAGAGACACAGTTTTGTATGACTTCGTCAACTTCTGCGCAAAAAGCCTTTGTACGGAGTTGAGTTGCTTTTGTACCCCCAATTTAGCCGTCGCAGGAGCCCAGGCGCTAGCGGCGTACATCATCACAGGTTCCACTGCAGCTGTGTATATGGTCCTGATGACTTCTGGGTGAAGACCCCAGCTGCACTTTGCCGCCCGCGACAGCTGTTTGAAGATGTTCAGGGCTTTTCTGCAGGTGTTTGCTGTGTGTGCATTGAATGTTAATTTCTCATCGATTGTTAGTCCCAAGAGTTTGATTTCTTTTGACATGCCGATGTCGATCCCGCCCATCCTCAGGAGTGGGGTATCGTACTTTAGTTTCCTGGTAATTGTCATGGCATTTGTTTTATGTGGAGCAAACTTTAACTTATTCCGGATACCCCAATCCCGAACATAAGCGAGAGCGGCATTGGCCTGTCGTTGGACTTCCAAGGCAGTGTTCCCATCAAAGACAAGAACCACGTCGTCAGCAAACGCCTGGACGTAGTCTCCTCTATTTTGAAGCTCATTTAAAAGGGGGTCCAGGATTAGGTTCCAAAGTATTGGGCCTCCTATGGACCCTTGGACACACCCTTTATTTGTGTCCCTAGCGTGTTCGTGTCCCGCATAGCGCACCTTCACCTTTCTGTCCTGAAGGTAGCTGTCAACTAGCCTTCTCAGGTTTACAGGGCAGCCCGATTTTGCCAATCTTACCCTGATTGCAGGCCACCATGCACTGTCGAAGGCTCCCTCTATGTCTAGTGAGATTATTACTAAGATCTTTTTCTCGTCTAGTTTAGTTTTCACGCGCTGCATCAGGTCATAGAGGGAGTCTTCGGTGCTTTTTTGCGGCATGAATCCATACTGGCTGTTGTTCATTTTCGGAACCAGGTGCCACTTGAGTCGGCCAATCAACATTTTCTCCAGGATTTTGCCAAAGACTGGTAGGAGGCCTATGGGTCGGTAAGATTTCGGGCTCGTGTAGTCGTCCTTCCCTGGTTTTCTGAGGACTACAACGGTTGCCTCCTTCCATACGATGGGAAAGTGTTTGAGGCTTAAACATTTGTTGCAAAGGGCGAGAAACAGTTCTGGGTTATTTTGGATGGCTTGGGTACATATGTCTGCGGTCAATCCGTCCGACCCGGGAGCTTTTTTGGGGTTAAAACTCGTTGTCGAAAGATTTAATTCCTGGATTGTGAACGGTGGGTCAATGTGTTCATCATTTTTCCACACGTTCACTTTTTCAGCTTCTTCTCTTATAAGGCTATGGTCTGCGTTGTCGTCCATTTCTAGATCCTTCGGGTAAAAGGTCTCGGCGATTAGTCTCACTGAATTCTCACTGTCCAGAGCGTTCCCATCCTTCACCATAGGAAGGTCCTCCTGTCTTTTCGATGTTCTAGCTATTATCCTGTATATCCCCTCCCAGAGCCCCTCCTTGTCCTGCTTTCCGCAGAAACTCTTCCAGCTTTCAGTTTGTGCTTTTTTTGCCTCTATCTCATATTTTTCTTTTTCTTCCAGATATTCTGCGACGACCTTTGACCTGCGGACAGGTGCTGCGCAACGGATTCGACGCCTCAACGTGTTGACCAGTTTTTTCTGCTTTTCCATTGACTCCGACCACCAAGGTAAGTTTAGTGTGTTATTTTCTTTCTTCTTCGGTATGGTATTTTCGCAGGTCTCTATTATTGTTTTAATGTATGATTCTGTTGTTTTTTCCAGATCCGTTTTGTCTTGAAGTTTCTCTATTTCTGTTTGATTTAAGTTTTTCGTATCGAGCAATTGGGTTAGTTTTGTGTGAAATTGAGTCCAGTTTGCTTTTTTAGTATTAAATATTCTTGTGTTTCGCTTTATGCTAATTCCCTTTGATTTTACTAATTTGATTTTGAAAGTTAATACATTGTGATCGGAGCTCGTCAAGCCAGTTTCCACTCTCCAGTCCTCCACGTATTGCATCAGGTCTGATGTACAGGCCGTTACGTCGATGTGGCTACAGTATGTTTTTTGGCCTCTTATAGTGTCGTAGGTTGGTGTTGTTCCCTCGTTTAGCACATGCATTTTCATTTCCTCCATAGTTCCGGCCATTTCCTCTCCCCTTTCATCGAGTTTTAGGCTGCCCCACAGAGGGTTTTTGGCGTTACAATCTCCTCCTATTAACACGTGTCGTGTACCTAACTTCTCTATGATTGACTTCAGATGTTCTAAGTAGGGCTGGATTGGTTCTGTGGGTTCAAAATAATATGAGATCGCCACGACCTCCCAGGCGCTTGTCCTAAGTTTCACTACTGCAATGTTGTTCGTAGTGAATTGTGAAAGAGGAGTGGCGTCTAATTCAGTGTCAAAAACGGCTACTGCCGCTTTTATAACGCCATCCCCTCTGTTGGTGTTCTGAAAGATCCTGGCACTCCCATATTTACTCAAGCTGCCCGAGTTTCCGGTGTATGGTTCCTGAAGGAGTGCGAATGCCAATTTCCGTTTGCTGGCTTCAAGCATAATCTCGTGCGTTGCCAGAGCTTTTCTCTGCAGATTTGCCTGTGCTGAAAGATACATCTTAGATTTAGGTTGACCAGCGTTTAATACAGGGACGCCCTTAACAATACGCCACTGTTGCCCGGGCCAAGGCTTCCCACTTCCTTCTGATAGGGCATTCACTGCTGAAGGCGTTGTGATCCAGTCTATCTAGTTTTGAGTGTGCACAGTTGGGACAGGAGGCAGGGACATCGGCAATCCAGTCCTCACATTCCGTCCTCATGTGGGCGCCCCCACAGTGGCTGCATTTGGGTTTTGTTTCTTTACAGAAACGTCTACCGTGGCCGTAACCCAAGCAGAGCGAACATTGTACGAGTGGCGATTGGTCTGCCACTCTGATTCGCTGGATGTCAATCTGCACGGTTCCAATGTCTACCATTTGCTGCCAAATTTTTGGGGCCACCCTCATGACGATGTGGTGCGTGTGCGGGTTTCTTGTTCGTTTTTTATAAGCAATTTCCATCTTTTGTTCTGTTGAATCATTGAAGATTCCCTTGTTCTGTTTCCTCAAAGCTTCGAGGACGTCTTCGTCTGAGTTGTAATTTAGAACGTTTTTGAGAATGACAAGGGGATCTTTGTTTTTCATTTCTTCGACCTTTAGTTCTCTTACTCCCATTAGCCTTTCTTTCACTCTTTGCCTCTCTTGTTCCGTTTTACACCCCACTATAACTTTTCTATCTTTAGCCTTTCTTATCTTTTCTATCGTTATTCCCGTTACCTTTGCGTCTAAAGCTTTCCTTATCTGGTTTACAACTTCATCTCCTGTTTCCGTCTCGTCAATTGCGGATATGGCTACGGAGTGTAGTGCGGTCTGATCAGGGAAATTTCTCCTGGTTGGTGTCGCTGCCACACTCGCGTAGGTCTGCCTTTCTCTCTCTTTTGAGTCTCTCTCTATCGTCTCTGTAAGTTTTTCCATCTTTTGGTTGTTTTCCCTTATCAGTCTTATATGTTCTTTCATTTGGAGAGAGAGTTCTTCGTTTTTATTTTCGTCTCTATCCTTCCCTGGTCCTTCTATTGTTTCTTTTTCTTTCCCGTTTTCCAGACTACTGTCCGGCAGAGGAGCTCTACTGAGTTCCTTTACCAGTGCGTATAATCGGTCAACGCCTTCCAGTACCGCCACCTTTATCTTTCCATTCATATTTCGAGTTAGATTCAAGTTGATCTTTATCTTCTGAATACAGGCTTTTGCTTCCGCCAGTTTGTTTGGGTGTTTACGTGGCTCTTTCTGTTCTGAAGGATTCTGTGTTAGGTCCAAGGTCTGATTTTCCATGATCTCCGGAGAAAGTGCTTTCCCAGGGATTGGGTGATCGTCAATCTCCGAAGGTTGTGCTGTTTTTAAGTCGGCTTCTAATGGATTAGATCGCTCTACTTGCGCGGGGGATGTTGCCTTGAGGATTGGTATTTTAGTTACTGGGGAACGTACTACCGACATCTTTCGGCTTTACGTATAGAGCCCTGTTTTGATACGGCGATCGGTTTTGGAAAATCTCTGAAATTTAGGCAATTTTCCGACGTAGTTTAGTCTGTCGGGTACTTTTAATTAATACCACTATGTTATTTTAATGTCAAAATGATATTTTATCGCTAAGGATACAACATACACTCGATTTATCTAAAGTTGAAATTTTGTAAAATCGACCTTTCCTTCCTAACCCTTTGAGGTAAGGGTGGGTGGGCGGGCGATTTTTTCGAACTTTCTCTCGCTAATTGAATTTTTTCTGTTGCAGGTACATGCAGGGAGGTCAGCAGAGGTGTTACAGGCAGAAAAAGATGGTAAATTTGGAAGAAATTTATGAAAAACAACGTTTTTTGGTTAAATCTAAGTTAAAATCAATGAAAAAGTTAAGAAAATCTCCGAAAATAGGTGTAGAAGATCGGGAATAGGTTTTGCGGATGTCTACACACCACTACGCAACTATTGAAGCTAAAAGAAAAAACGAAAGCACAAAAAACCAGAAATCTTAGCAATATTTGTATGAAAATCTCGTCGGGTTATGTAAACTTTTTGTTGGCAAATGTTTAGGAAACTCGATTTTTTCGAACTTTCTCTCGCTAATTGAATTTTTTCTGTTGCAGGTACATGCAGGGAGGTCAGCAGAGGTGTTACAGGCAGAAAAAGATGGTAAATTTGGAAGAAATTTATGAAAAACAACGTTTTTTGGTTAAATCTAAGTTAAAATCAATGAAAAAGTTAAGAAAATCTCCGAAAATAGGTGTAGAAGATCGGGAATAGGTTTTGCGGATGTCTACACACCACTACGCAACTATTGAAGCTAAAAGAAAAAACGAAAGCACAAAAAACCAGAAATCTTAGCAATATTTGTATGAAAATCTCGTCGGGTTATGTAAACTTTTTGTTGGCAAATGTTTAGGAAACTCGATTTTTTCGAACTTTCTCTCGCTAATTGAATTTTTTCTGTTGCAGGTACATGCAGGGAGGTCAGCAGAGGTGTTACAGGCAGAAAAAGATGGTAAATTTGGAAGAAATTTATGAAAAACAACGTTTTTTGGTTAAATCTAAGTTAAAATCAATGAAAAAGTTAAGAAAATCTCCGAAAATAGGTGTAGAAGATCGGGAATAGGTTTTGCGGATGTCTACACACCACTACGCAACTATTGAAGCTAAAAGAAAAAACGAAAGCACAAAAAACCAGAAATCTTAGCAATATTTGTATGAAAATCTCGTCGGGTTATGTAAACTTTTTGTTGGCAAATGTTTAGGAAACTCGATTTTTTCGAACTTTCTCTCGCTAATTGAATTTTTTCTGTTGCAGGTACATGCAGGGAGGTCAGCAGAGGTGTTACAGGCAGAAAAAGATGGTAAATTTGGAAGAAATTTATGAAAAACAACGTTTTTTGGTTAAATCTAAGTTAAAATCAATGAAAAAGTTAAGAAAATCTCCGAAAATAGGTGTAGAAGATCGGGAATAGGTTTTGCGGATGTCTACACACCACTACGCAACTATTGAAGCTAAAAGAAAAAACGAAAGCACAAAAAACCAGAAATCTTAGCAATATTTGTATGAAAATCTCGTCGGGTTATGTAAACTTTTTGTTGGCAAATGTTTAGGAAACTCGATTTTTTCGAACTTTCTCTCGCTAATTGAATTTTTTCTGTTGCAGGTACATGCAGGGAGGTCAGCAGAGGTGTTACAGGCAGAAAAAGATGGTAAATTTGGAAGAAATTTATGAAAAACAACGTTTTTTGGTTAAATCTAAGTTAAAATCAATGAAAAAGTTAAGAAAATCTCCGAAAATAGGTGTAGAAGATCGGGAATAGGTTTTGCGGATGTCTACACACCACTACGCAACTATTGAAGCTAAAAGAAAAAACGAAAGCACAAAAAACCAGAAATCTTAGCAATATTTGTATGAAAATCTCGTCGGGTTATGTAAACTTTTTGTTGGCAAATGTTTAGGAAACTCGATTTTTTCGAACTTTCTCTCGCTAATTGAATTTTTTCTGTTGCAGGTACATGCAGGGAGGTCAGCAGAGGTGTTACAGGCAGAAAAAGATGGTAAATTTGGAAGAAATTTATGAAAAACAACGTTTTTTGGTTAAATCTAAGTTAAAATCAATGAAAAAGTTAAGAAAATCTCCGAAAATAGGTGTAGAAGATCGGGAATAGGTTTTGCGGATGTCTACACACCACTACGCAACTATTGAAGCTAAAAGAAAAAACGAAAGCACAAAAAACCAGAAATCTTAGCAATATTTGTATGAAAATCTCGTCGGGTTATGTAAACTTTTTGTTGGCAAATGTTTAGGAAACTCGATTTTTTCGAACTTTCTCTCGCTAATTGAATTTTTTCTGTTGCAGGTACATGCAGGGAGGTCAGCAGAGGTGTTACAGGCAGAAAAAGATGGTAAATTTGGAAGAAATTTATGAAAAACAACGTTTTTTGGTTAAATCTAAGTTAAAATCAATGAAAAAGTTAAGAAAATCTCCGAAAATAGGTGTAGAAGATCGGGAATAGGTTTTGCGGATGTCTACACACCACTACGCAACTATTGAAGCTAAAAGAAAAAACGAAAGCACAAAAAACCAGAAATCTTAGCAATATTTGTATGAAAATCTCGTCGGGTTATGTAAACTTTTTGTTGGCAAATGTTTAGGAAACTCGATTTTTTCGAACTTTCTCTCGCTAATTGAATTTTTTCTGTTGCAGGTACATGCAGGGAGGTCAGCAGAGGTGTTACAGGCAGAAAAAGATGGTAAATTTGGAAGAAATTTATGAAAAACAACGTTTTTTGGTTAAATCTAAGTTAAAATCAATGAAAAAGTTAAGAAAATCTCCGAAAATAGGTGTAGAAGATCGGGAATAGGTTTTGCGGATGTCTACACACCACTACGCAACTATTGAAGCTAAAAGAAAAAACGAAAGCACAAAAAACCAGAAATCTTAGCAATATTTGTATGAAAATCTCGTCGGGTTATGTAAACTTTTTGTTGGCAAATGTTTAGGAAACTCGATTTTTTCGAACTTTCTCTCGCTAATTGAATTTTTTCTGTTGCAGGTACATGCAGGGAGGTCAGCAGAGGTGTTACAGGCAGAAAAAGATGGTAAATTTGGAAGAAATTTATGAAAAACAACGTTTTTTGGTTAAATCTAAGTTAAAATCAATGAAAAAGTTAAGAAAATCTCCGAAAATAGGTGTAGAAGATCGGGAATAGGTTTTGCGGATGTCTACACACCACTACGCAACTATTGAAGCTAAAAGAAAAAACGAAAGCACAAAAAACCAGAAATCTTAGCAATATTTGTATGAAAATCTCGTCGGGTTATGTAAACTTTTTGTTGGCAAATGTTTAGGAAACTCGATTTTTTCGAACTTTCTCTCGCTAATTGAATTTTTTCTGTTGCAGGTACATGCAGGGAGGTCAGCAGAGGTGTTACAGGCAGAAAAAGATGGTAAATTTGGAAGAAATTTATGAAAAACAACGTTTTTTGGTTAAATCTAAGTTAAAATCAATGAAAAAGTTAAGAAAATCTCCGAAAATAGGTGTAGAAGATCGGGAATAGGTTTTGCGGATGTCTACACACCACTACGCAACTATTGAAGCTAAAAGAAAAAACGAAAGCACAAAAAACCAGAAATCTTAGCAATATTTGTATGAAAATCTCGTCGGGTTATGTAAACTTTTTGTTGGCAAATGTTTAGGAAACTCGATTTTTTCGAACTTTCTCTCGCTAATTGAATTTTTTCTGTTGCAGGTACATGCAGGGAGGTCAGCAGAGGTGTTACAGGCAGAAAAAGATGGTAAATTTGGAAGAAATTTATGAAAAACAACGTTTTTTGGTTAAATCTAAGTTAAAATCAATGAAAAAGTTAAGAAAATCTCCGAAAATAGGTGTAGAAGATCGGGAATAGGTTTTGCGGATGTCTACACACCACTACGCAACTATTGAAGCTAAAAGAAAAAACGAAAGCACAAAAAACCAGAAATCTTAGCAATATTTGTATGAAAATCTCGTCGGGTTATGTAAACTTTTTGTTGGCAAATGTTTAGGAAACTCGATTTTTTCGAACTTTCTCTCGCTAATTGAATTTTTTCTGTTGCAGGTACATGCAGGGAGGTCAGCAGAGGTGTTACAGGCAGAAAAAGATGGTAAATTTGGAAGAAATTTATGAAAAACAACGTTTTTTGGTTAAATCTAAGTTAAAATCAATGAAAAAGTTAAGAAAATCTCCGAAAATAGGTGTAGAAGATCGGGAATAGGTTTTGCGGATGTCTACACACCACTACGCAACTATTGAAGCTAAAAGAAAAAACGAAAGCACAAAAAACCAGAAATCTTAGCAATATTTGTATGAAAATCTCGTCGGGTTATGTAAACTTTTTGTTGGCAAATGTTTAGGAAACTCGATTTTTTCGAACTTTCTCTCGCTAATTGAATTTTTTCTGTTGCAGGTACATGCAGGGAGGTCAGCAGAGGTGTTACAGGCAGAAAAAGATGGTAAATTTGGAAGAAATTTATGAAAAACAACGTTTTTTGGTTAAATCTAAGTTAAAATCAATGAAAAAGTTAAGAAAATCTCCGAAAATAGGTGTAGAAGATCGGGAATAGGTTTTGCGGATGTCTACACACCACTACGCAACTATTGAAGCTAAAAGAAAAAACGAAAGCACAAAAAACCAGAAATCTTAGCAATATTTGTATGAAAATCTCGTCGGGTTATGTAAACTTTTTGTTGGCAAATGTTTAGGAAACTCGATTTTTTCGAACTTTCTCTCGCTAATTGAATTTTTTCTGTTGCAGGTACATGCAGGGAGGTCAGCAGAGGTGTTACAGGCAGAAAAAGATGGTAAATTTGGAAGAAATTTATGAAAAACAACGTTTTTTGGTTAAATCTAAGTTAAAATCAATGAAAAAGTTAAGAAAATCTCCGAAAATAGGTGTAGAAGATCGGGAATAGGTTTTGCGGATGTCTACACACCACTACGCAACTATTGAAGCTAAAAGAAAAAACGAAAGCACAAAAAACCAGAAATCTTAGCAATATTTGTATGAAAATCTCGTCGGGTTATGTAAACTTTTTGTTGGCAAATGTTTAGGAAACTCGATTTTTTCGAACTTTCTCTCGCTAATTGAATTTTTTCTGTTGCAGGTACATGCAGGGAGGTCAGCAGAGGTGTTACAGGCAGAAAAAGATGGTAAATTTGGAAGAAATTTATGAAAAACAACGTTTTTTGGTTAAATCTAAGTTAAAATCAATGAAAAAGTTAAGAAAATCTCCGAAAATAGGTGTAGAAGATCGGGAATAGGTTTTGCGGATGTCTACACACCACTACGCAACTATTGAAGCTAAAAGAAAAAACGAAAGCACAAAAAACCAGAAATCTTAGCAATATTTGTATGAAAATCTCGTCGGGTTATGTAAACTTTTTGTTGGCAAATGTTTAGGAAACTCGATTTTTTCGAACTTTCTCTCGCTAATTGAATTTTTTCTGTTGCAGGTACATGCAGGGAGGTCAGCAGAGGTGTTACAGGCAGAAAAAGATGGTAAATTTGGAAGAAATTTATGAAAAACAACGTTTTTTGGTTAAATCTAAGTTAAAATCAATGAAAAAGTTAAGAAAATCTCCGAAAATAGGTGTAGAAGATCGGGAATAGGTTTTGCGGATGTCTACACACCACTACGCAACTATTGAAGCTAAAAGAAAAAACGAAAGCACAAAAAACCAGAAATCTTAGCAATATTTGTATGAAAATCTCGTCGGGTTATGTAAACTTTTTGTTGGCAAATGTTTAGGAAACTCGATTTTTTCGAACTTTCTCTCGCTAATTGAATTTTTTCTGTTGCAGGTACATGCAGGGAGGTCAGCAGAGGTGTTACAGGCAGAAAAAGATGGTAAATTTGGAAGAAATTTATGAAAAACAACGTTTTTTGGTTAAATCTAAGTTAAAATCAATGAAAAAGTTAAGAAAATCTCCGAAAATAGGTGTAGAAGATCGGGAATAGGTTTTGCGGATGTCTACACACCACTACGCAACTATTGAAGCTAAAAGAAAAAACGAAAGCACAAAAAACCAGAAATCTTAGCAATATTTGTATGAAAATCTCGTCGGGTTATGTAAACTTTTTGTTGGCAAATGTTTAGGAAACTCGATTTTTTCGAACTTTCTCTCGCTAATTGAATTTTTTCTGTTGCAGGTACATGCAGGGAGGTCAGCAGAGGTGTTACAGGCAGAAAAAGATGGTAAATTTGGAAGAAATTTATGAAAAACAACGTTTTTTGGTTAAATCTAAGTTAAAATCAATGAAAAAGTTAAGAAAATCTCCGAAAATAGGTGTAGAAGATCGGGAATAGGTTTTGCGGATGTCTACACACCACTACGCAACTATTGAAGCTAAAAGAAAAAACGAAAGCACAAAAAACCAGAAATCTTAGCAATATTTGTATGAAAATCTCGTCGGGTTATGTAAACTTTTTGTTGGCAAATGTTTAGGAAACTCGATTTTTTCGAACTTTCTCTCGCTAATTGAATTTTTTCTGTTGCAGGTACATGCAGGGAGGTCAGCAGAGGTGTTACAGGCAGAAAAAGATGGTAAATTTGGAAGAAATTTATGAAAAACAACGTTTTTTGGTTAAATCTAAGTTAAAATCAATGAAAAAGTTAAGAAAATCTCCGAAAATAGGTGTAGAAGATCGGGAATAGGTTTTGCGGATGTCTACACACCACTACGCAACTATTGAAGCTAAAAGAAAAAACGAAAGCACAAAAAACCAGAAATCTTAGCAATATTTGTATGAAAATCTCGTCGGGTTATGTAAACTTTTTGTTGGCAAATGTTTAGGAAACTCGATTTTTTCGAACTTTCTCTCGCTAATTGAATTTTTTCTGTTGCAGGTACATGCAGGGAGGTCAGCAGAGGTGTTACAGGCAGAAAAAGATGGTAAATTTGGAAGAAATTTATGAAAAACAACGTTTTTTGGTTAAATCTAAGTTAAAATCAATGAAAAAGTTAAGAAAATCTCCGAAAATAGGTGTAGAAGATCGGGAATAGGTTTTGCGGATGTCTACACACCACTACGCAACTATTGAAGCTAAAAGAAAAAACGAAAGCACAAAAAACCAGAAATCTTAGCAATATTTGTATGAAAATCTCGTCGGGTTATGTAAACTTTTTGTTGGCAAATGTTTAGGAAACTCGATTTTTTCGAACTTTCTCTCGCTAATTGAATTTTTTCTGTTGCAGGTACATGCAGGGAGGTCAGCAGAGGTGTTACAGGCAGAAAAAGATGGTAAATTTGGAAGAAATTTATGAAAAACAACGTTTTTTGGTTAAATCTAAGTTAAAATCAATGAAAAAGTTAAGAAAATCTCCGAAAATAGGTGTAGAAGATCGGGAATAGGTTTTGCGGATGTCTACACACCACTACGCAACTATTGAAGCTAAAAGAAAAAACGAAAGCACAAAAAACCAGAAATCTTAGCAATATTTGTATGAAAATCTCGTCGGGTTATGTAAACTTTTTGTTGGCAAATGTTTAGGAAACTCGATTTTTTCGAACTTTCTCTCGCTAATTGAATTTTTTCTGTTGCAGGTACATGCAGGGAGGTCAGCAGAGGTGTTACAGGCAGAAAAAGATGGTAAATTTGGAAGAAATTTATGAAAAACAACGTTTTTTGGTTAAATCTAAGTTAAAATCAATGAAAAAGTTAAGAAAATCTCCGAAAATAGGTGTAGAAGATCGGGAATAGGTTTTGCGGATGTCTACACACCACTACGCAACTATTGAAGCTAAAAGAAAAAACGAAAGCACAAAAAACCAGAAATCTTAGCAATATTTGTATGAAAATCTCGTCGGGTTATGTAAACTTTTTGTTGGCAAATGTTTAGGAAACTCGATTTTTTCGAACTTTCTCTCGCTAATTGAATTTTTTCTGTTGCAGGTACATGCAGGGAGGTCAGCAGAGGTGTTACAGGCAGAAAAAGATGGTAAATTTGGAAGAAATTTATGAAAAACAACGTTTTTTGGTTAAATCTAAGTTAAAATCAATGAAAAAGTTAAGAAAATCTCCGAAAATAGGTGTAGAAGATCGGGAATAGGTTTTGCGGATGTCTACACACCACTACGCAACTATTGAAGCTAAAAGAAAAAACGAAAGCACAAAAAACCAGAAATCTTAGCAATATTTGTATGAAAATCTCGTCGGGTTATGTAAACTTTTTGTTGGCAAATGTTTAGGAAACTCGATTTTTTCGAACTTTCTCTCGCTAATTGAATTTTTTCTGTTGCAGGTACATGCAGTGTTACAGGCAGAAAAAGATGGTAAATTTGGAAGAAATTTATGAAAAACAACGTTTTTTGGTTAAATCTAAGTTAAAATCAATGAAAAAGTTAAGAAAATCTCCGAAAATAGGTGTAGAAGATCGGGAATAGGTTTTGCGGATGTCTACACACCACTACGCAACTATTGAAGCTAAAAGAAAAAACGAAAGCACAAAAAACCAGAAATCTTAGCAATATTTGTATGAAAATCTCGTCGGGTTATGTAAACTTTTTGTTGGCAAATGTTTAGGAAACTCGATTTTTTCGAACTTTCTCTCGCTAATTGAATTTTTTCTGTTGCAGGTACATGCAGGGAGGTCAGCAGAGGTGTTACAGGCAGAAAAAGATGGTAAATTTGGAAGAAATTTATGAAAAACAACGTTTTTTGGTTAAATCTAAGTTAAAATCAATGAAAAAGTTAAGAAAATCTCCGAAAATAGGTGTAGAAGATCGGGAATAGGTTTTGCGGATGTCTACACACCACTACGCAACTATTGAAGCTAAAAGAAAAAACGAAAGCACAAAAAACCAGAAATCTTAGCAATATTTGTATGGTTAGGTTAGGTTAGGTTAGGTTAGGTTAGGTTAGGTTAGGTTAGGTTAGGTTAGGTTAGGTTAGGTTAGGTTAGGTTAGGTTAGGTTAGGTTAGGTTAGGTTAGGTTAGGTTAGGTTAGGTTAGGTTAGGTTAGGTTAGGTTAGGTTAGGTTAGGTTAGGTTAGGTTAGGTTAGGTTAGGTTAGGTTAGGTTAGGTTAGGTTAGGTTAGGTTAGGTTAGGTTAGGTTAGGTTAGGTTAGGTTAGGTTAGGTTAGGTTAGGTTAGGTTAGGTTAGGTTAGGTTAGGTTAGGTTAGGTTAGGTTAGGTTAGGTTAGGTTAGGTTAGGTTAGGTTAGGTTAGGTTAGGTTAGGTTAGGTTAGGTTAGGTTAGGTTAGGTTAGGTTAGGTAAGGTTAGGTTAGGTTAGGTTAGGTTAGGTTAGGTTAGGTTAGGTTAGGTTAGGTTAGGTTAGGTTAGGTTAGGTTAGGTTAGGTTAGGTTAGGTTAGGTTAGGTTAGGTTAGGTTAGGTTAGGTTAGGTTAGGTTAGGTTAGGTTAGGTTAGGTTAGGTTAGGTTAGGTTAGGTTAGGTTTTTTTTTTTTTTTTTTTTTTTTTTTTTTGCCCTACCGCCACTCAGATGGCAATCGCCGGCTACTGCATGTGCATTCTAATTTTTTATTGTTCAAAAGCTATTTATATCTAATTTCTTTATGTCTAAGGGATACGGGACAGGGAACATGAGGGACCTCTATCATAGATAGAGACTTTATCTACAGTGCTTTATTACTTATGCTAATTCTTATTTCTATGGCTTAGTTAAGATAATTCGGGTGGAGATATATTAGTTACAATGTGCTTTATCTTATATTTATCTTATTATTATTATAGTAATTAGAAGTTTGGTTTATATTTATTTTACAAGAAGGTAGTACAATTTTTGTTTTATAGCTAGTCTTATTTGTAAGGTACATATAATCTTAATAATAGAATCTTAATTTTATCAATGCTGTAAATATATATATTTAAATATACAGTACACCATTTCTTATCTATCTATTTCTATTTACTACTTGTTTTACAATGTCTGTACAAAAGATAACAAATAATTCTCGCTTGTCTTTATTACTTATTATGTAGTTAAGGTTGGTGTAGTTAAGGTTCTCTATTTCTAATTTACAGTCAAGTGAAATTTCGGTGTCTTGCCTTTTTAGTGAAAAAACAGGGCATTCAAATAGGACATGGATTATTGATTCTACCGCGTTAGGTTCACATATGCACGATGGGCTTTCTTTACACTTGAACCGGTGCAAGTATTCCGAAAACCCACCGTGCCCCGTCATTACCTGTGTCATGTAGTATGTTGGCTCGAATTTACGTACCACCCTGTATGCCTGTATTGCGTCCGGGAAAAACATCTTGGTTGTTCCAGCTGTTTCTCCTGACTTATATCTCCGGTTCCATTCGTCCAGCGATTCCAATCGGATCTGTCGCTTGACGAATGAAACCGGACACAAGTCGTAATCGGGTCGCTTCTTTCTGTTAAGCGCGGCTTTCTTGGCTAGCTCGTCAGCGCGTTCATTTCCCTCCAGTCCTGCGTGGGCTTTGATCCAGAATAGGGAGATGTCCCTATTCTGGAGTCTGCTCATGCGTAGATTTTCGCGAGCCTCCATTGCTAGTGGGTGAAGGGAATTTCTGTTAACCACTGTTTCCAGTGCTGAACGAGAGTCGCTGTAAATGCCGTAGCTCTTTTCGGGGCGCTTCAAGATTTGCTCTGTAGCTTTCCAGATGGCTAGAAGCTCAGCCTGGTAGACGGTACAATATGACGACAGCTTGAGCTTCAGGACTTTGGTTTCAGCCTCTCTGTTCCAAATGGACAGAGCTGCTCCAACCTCACCCTCAAGCTTGCTGCCGTCAGTATAAATACGTATGTCCTGGTTATTGTGGAGATCTACTTGTTCCTGGTCTACCAGGCTTTCGAACCTCAGGCTTATTTGCTCTGCTGGATGCTTTGTTTGGGCGTAAGGTGTTAGCCGTTCCACCTCTCTGTCTCCTAGTGCCGGTCGTGGAATCCCTCGCCTAGCCTCATATAGGGCAGCTGCCTCTTGAACTCGGAGGTCGAGTGGGAGGATCCCGGCCAGCACCAGTGCTGAGTTGAGAGAGACGGTTCGGTACGCTCTCGTCATCTTCTGGGCAAATCCTCGCTGAACCGTGTTTAGCTGTTTTTGCACACCAAGTTTTTTAGTTGCTGGTGCCCAGACGCTGGCCGCATATGTTATTACTGGTTCCACAGTTGCGGTATAAATGATACGGATTACTTCCGGATGCAAGCCCCAGCTGATCCTGGCGGCTCTTGACAATTGCTTGTATATGTTTAATGCTCTCCTGCAAACATTTGCAGTGTGAGCATTAAAGGTTAGCTTTCTGTCTATTGTGAGCCCCAGGATTTTTATTTCTTCCTTCATGTCGACGCCGACCCCTCCCATGCTCAGGTGTGGTGTATCATGCTTAAGTTTGCGCGTAATGGTCATAGCATTCGTTTTGTGCGTCGCAAATTTTAGCTTATTTTTGATACCCCACTCCCGAACGTAGGCGAGGGCGGCGTTGGCCTGAATGGACAGCTCGAGTGCCGTGTCCGCATCGAAGACGAGCACTACGTCATCCGCGAATGCTTGACAATAATCTCCTCTCTCCCTCAATCCTTTTAACAATGGGTCCAACAAAAGATTCCAGAGAATTGGTCCGCCTATTGAACCTTGAACACATCCTCTGCTGGTGGTTTTTGGATATTCCGCGCCACCATAGCGCACCTTCACCATTCGATCTTTTAGGTAGCTATCTATGATCTTCCGGATGTTAATCGGGCATTTTTCTTCCGCTAGTCTAACCCTGATAGCAGGCCACCACGCTCCATCGAAGGCTCCCTCTATGTCCAGTGATACCATGGTTATTAGTTTTTTCTCTGCTAATTTTCCACGGATGTATTGCATAAGGTCATAGAGGGAGTCTTCGGTGCTTTTTTTCGGCATAAAACCGTATTGGTGGGGGCTCAGTTTGGGGACTATGTGCCATTTGATGCGTCCTACCACCAACTTTTCCAGTACTTTTCCCAGCACCGGCAACAGGCCTATAGGTCTATACGATTTTGGATTCGTATAGTCCTCTTTGCCCGGCTTTCTCAGTACTACTACGGTAGCTTCTTTCCAGATGGTGGGAAAGTGTGAGAGAGCCAGGCACCTGTTTGCCAGTGCTAGGAATGTTTCTGGGTCACGTTTTATTATTTGGCTGCAGATGTCTGCAGTGAGGCCGTCTGCTCCTGGGGCCTTTTTAGGGTTAAAGCTTTCCATCGCAGCAGTCAGTTCATCCAGAGTAAATGGTGGGTCATGTTCCTCATCATGAACCCGCTCATTTACTTGTTCGGCTATCTGTCTAGTTAGGCGGTGGTCAGCGTTGTCTTGCTCTTCTAGGTCCTCAGGATAAAATGTTTCAGCCAATAGTTTTGCTGACTCCTTTGGGTTCATGACCACCCCACATTTTGCTAGGGGCAAATCCTCCTGTCTCCTTGCTGTTCTATTTATCACTCTGTAGACACCTTCCCATACACCTTCCTTATCTTGTTTCTGACAGAATTCTTTCCAACTTTTGACCTGGGCTTCCTTAGCTTTACACTCATATCTTTCCTTTGCTTGCAGGTACTCCGCGACGACCTTTTCTCTCCGAGCTGGTGCAGCGCATTTGATTCTACGTCTCCTGGTGTTGACTTCTCCCTTCATCGCGGCGAGTTCATCGGACCACCACGGCATGGTAAGTTTTTCATTTAATTTCTTTTTAGGTATAATTTCTGTACATGTTTTTGTTATTATTTCTGTGTAATGCTTTATTTTTTGCTCTAATGCTTGTTTGTCTATTGTGTTTTCTATTTCAGCTTTATTTATTTTATTGACTATTTTTAATTGATCCAGTTTCTCATGAAATTTCAACCAATTAACTTTTTTTGTGTTATAGATTCGTGTTGTTCTTTGGACGCTGATGCCCTTTGCTTTTTGAAGTCTAATTTTAAATGTGATGCTGTTGTGGTCCGAGCTTACGATATCATCCTCTACCTTCCAGTCTTCCACCAGGTCTAGTAGATCGAATGTGCACGCTGTGACGTCGATGTGGCTAGTGTACCTTTGGTTCCCTCTTATGGTATCGAACGTCGGGGTGTCTCCTTCGTTGAGTACCTGCATGCCGATTTCGTCGAGTGTTCCAGCTATGTCCTCCCCTCTCTGGTCAATGTGGTCGCTTCCCCACCAGGTGTTCTTCGCGTTAACATCGCCGCCCATAATGACTCTGCTAGATCCAGTTTCTTCTGCTATCTTCTTAAGGTGCTCCAAGTATCGCTCCAATGGTTGGTCCGGCTCAAAGTAAAGGGATACAGCAGTAACCTCCCAGGCTTTGGTTCGGATTTTCACCACGACGATGTTATTCGTGGTGAGTAGTGGACATAATTGGACGTCTAGGTTATTGTCAAAGACAACAATTGCCGCTTTGACATTTCCGTCTCCGTTATTAATGCTCTGGAAGGTTCTGGTACCTCTGTATCCCTTCATTGTCCTGGTCCCACCCACATATGGCTCTTGGAGCAGTGCGAGAGTAGTATTCCTTTCGTTAGCCTGGATCATAAGCTCATGGGTCGCCAGTTGTTTCCTTTGTAGGTTGGCTTGGATTATGGGGAACGATGTTTTCCTGCCTTGGGTTTCCACTGAGACAACTTTAGCAATACGCTATGCTTGTTCTGGCGAGTGCGTCCCACTTGCGTCTAATAGAACATTCTTGGCTAAACGCATTATGTTCGACTGTTGGGAGTTTTGCATGTACACAGTTGCAGCAGGATGGTGTTGATCCCGTCATCCACCCAGCACAGTCAGTTCTCATGTGCTCCTCTCCACAATGGCTACATTTTGGTTTTGCTTCTTTACAGAAGCGTCTACCATGTCCGTAGCCAAGGCAGAGAGAGCACTGTACTAATGGAGACTGGTCCGCTACTTTGACCCTTTGGAGGTCGATGTGAGCTTCTCCTGCCTCAATCATTCGCCTCCAGACTTTTGGAGACACTCTTATGACCACGTGGCTTGCGTGCGGGTTCCTCGTCTTTTTCCTATAACGGATTTCGGCTCTGCAATCTGATTTGTCGAGGTCTCTAAATATGTTTCCATTTTGATTCCTCAGGGCCTTCAAAATTTGTTCATCCGTGTTGTATTGGAAAACGTCCCTGAGGATCAAAAGAGGGTCTTTGTTTGTTATGTCCTCGACAAAAAGATGGTCTTGTGCTGTTTTTAGTTTATCTTTCAGTTTTTGCCTTTCCGCTTCAGTTCTACATCCCACTATTATTTTCTGGTCTTTTGCTTTCCTTACTGTATCCACTTTTATTTCCCCGTTCCTAGCATCCACTACTTTTCTTATTCTATTAAATACGTCGTCCCCTGTCTCAGCTTCGTTCCTGGAAGAAACCACTACGGAGTGCATAGTGCCCTGTTCACGAGGCTGCCTTGCTGGTGGTCCAGCCGTTATGCTCGCGTAAGTGGCTTTTTCCAGGAACTCTTTCTGTTTATCTATTGCTTCCTTGAGACTTTCCATCTTCTCATTATTTTCTTTTAGTAACTTGCTGTGCTCCTTAATTTGGTTTTTGAGATCGTTGGTTTCCCCTCCTTTGTCGCTGTCAATTTCCCTCCTTTCACCCTCAGTGCTTCTTGTCTTGTTTAAGTCAAGGGTTCTCTGTTCCTCTAGCTCCTTGACGATCTTGAACAGCTGTTTCACTACTTCTGTGAGGTTGGTTTTATATTCACCTTTTATGTTGCCTGAATTGTCAAGGCTTTCCATTGCTATGTCCAACCAGGCTTTCGCTTCCGCTGTCTTATTGGGTTGTTTCTCAATTTTCGGCGGCTGGTTTACTTTGGTCTTTTTGGTTGTTGTTTGTGAATTCTTCGTTTCTGCTGTGGTTTTTTGTGATTTGTTTTCTTGGACTAGAGTTGCGGGGGGTTTTTGTTTTAATCTTGTGGAGGGGTTTTGGGAGTCTTCATTTTTGGTAGGTGTTTTTGACAACTTCGTATTTGTCCTTTCTATTTTTCCGGCCTCCACGTTTCCAATGCTTAGTCCAACTTTTGAAGGTTGGGCTGGTTCCATCTCCAACTGTGATCGATGGGCTTGCGTGGATGACTTATTCAGTTTGGATGCGGCCGCTTGGTTGGAAGTTGGTGAGTGTGTCAGTGGCATTTTGTTATCAGGTAGGGTTCGTCAATTGAGTAAGGTTTGTATAAGTTTTAAATAAGTTTCTATATATAACTTTATTAATTAATGTTGTGTTCTCTGTTTCAGGTGCTTCGTGTGTACGGGATGGCGTTTCGTACAAGCAGATGGTAAGTACCCAGGTAAGTTGTTCTAGTATATAGAGCGTTGGCTCTATATTGGTAGAGTCGGGCTGATTTGTATTTCACTCCTTTATTCCGAGAAGTCAATTTAGGCTAAATGTTGTATCTTTTCAAGATACTACGTTCAATAAGTTTGTAAAAGTTGTAAATAATTTGTATATTATAATTACTACCTAATAAATGTGTTTTCTGTTTCAGGCTTGGTTCAACAGGGCAGTAGATGTCAACTTGGAGCACAGGTAAGTGTAAAATAAAAATAAAAAATTTTTTTGCTCTATGTAGAGTCGGTACTCTACATAGGTATTCTGGTGTTAGTATTGCTATTTTTAAGTTTACAATAAGTAAAAATTTCGTCAAATGTCGGCACAGGTTTTCAAAACAAAAAGTACTCTACGTAGAGTCCAACTCTCCACGAAATTAAAGTCCTATGAATGCCCTGTTAAATACAAAAAACCGCTTCCAGATAGGACGATTGGCTGCTGAGTTATGACTGTTTGAGAGTTTCCAAGATGGCGGATTAAAATGGCCGCCAAATATTAAAAACGCGTTATCTCAGCCATCCGTCGTCCAATTTAACTGGGATTTAAAATACAAGTATTTGCTGACTGTGCTCGACACTTTCGCCGGCTCAGTTTAGGTTAGAAAAATGTGGCTCTATCTAGAGTCAATATCCTAATAATATGATGGAGAGAAAAGCGCCTGTCACAACAAAGAAAATCCCAGCTTTGTGCGCCAATTTTTGGCCAAGTTATAGTCGTTTTAAAATTTTCAAGATGGCGACCAAAATGGCCGCCAAAACTTAAAACAATCGCTGTTGGCTCAGTTTTTGTCGCACAGAGCTGGGGTTTTGGGGTACTGGGAATATCTCTGTCACGGCTATATTTTTCTAGTGTCAAAATAGAAAATTTTTTCCTGAAATTTTCAGGGCAATTTTTCAGGAAAATACGTTAGTTAATAAAGTGCTATAACCAACAGAGAAAATCCCAGTTCTATACAATTATTAATGGCTAAGTTATCAAGGAAATAAAATTTTCAAAATGGCTGCCAAAATGGCCGACTTTTGCTAAAACCTTTATAACTTCGTCAATTTTTAATCGATCCACCCTGTGTTTGGGCTTGTCGCACGTGTCTTTACAATTACAATATAATGGCAAGTCTAGATTATTTAATAAATGTACAGTTAAATAATAAATCTTAAAAAACAATATTTTTAATATGGAAAATTCTATAAAAAATCGAATTTTCGTCGGATTTTCTTCGGGAAAAAACCAAAGAGTCTAAAATTTAGTGTTACGTCTATTCTTATACTAGGTTTTTAGGTAAAGGTCCAAAAATTGATACCACGTGTGGCCTTGAAATTTCAAAATTTTTTATCTCAGTCAGTTGACAGCGCGCGAGCTTGAAATTTAAAATGAAGGTAGATAGCCAGAAGGGCTATACTAAATGGATTTTTAATTGGTGTGTAAAAGATTTACTTTTGAAGTTATAATTGTTTAAAAAATGGAGAAATTTAAAAGTTCAATATCTTTGTCAAAATTTAACTTATCTTAAAAATTTAAAGTGCCTCCGGAGTCCTAGTGCTGGCGCCAACGTGGATCCACTAGAAGACCGATGCTGGGACTTCTGGATCTTGCACCTCGTGGCCACGTGGTACTTGTTTTTTTGGTGTTTTCTCCGCGAGCGTGCTGCGGAGAGCGATCCGAAAGGTGGTTTGGTGTAGGCCTCCAGGAGGCGCTCCAGATGATTAAATAAAAAGAGTAGGTCGTCGCTGCAGAATTGACGTAATCCGACTTCAAAGTTTGAGAATTTCACAAAAAATGTGTTTTTCGTAAATAACTTTTTGGAAAAATCACTAAGAGCAACACTGTTTAAACTACCGTGTGCGCCTTCACTGCCCGCGTGTTTTGATGTATCACACTTCACTTATTTCACAAGATTTCTAATTTTAAGGAATTTTTTGGCGCGGAAGGACTTATATTCGTGGCGCTTTTGAGTGCGTTTGGAGCGCGAATGGTTAGGTTAGGTTAGGTTAGGTTAGGTTAGGTTAGGTTAGGTTAGGTTAGGTTAGGTTAGGTTAGGTTAGGTTAGGTTAGGTTAGGTTAGGTTAGGTTAGGTTAGGTTAGGTTAGGTTAGGTTAGGTTAGGTTAGGTTAGGTTAGGTTAGGTTAGGTTAGGTTAGGTTAGGTTAGGTTAGGTTAGGTTAGGTTAGGTTAGGTTAGGTTAGGTTAGGTTAGGTTAGGTTAGGTTAGGTTAGGTTAGGTTAGGTTAGGTTAGGTTAGGTTAGGTTAGGTTAGGTTAGGTTAGGTTAGGTTAGGTTAGGTTAGGTTAGGTTAGGTTAGGTTAGGTTAGGTTAGGTTAGGTTAGGTTAGGTTAGGTTAGGTTAGGTTAGGTTAGGTTAGGTTAGGTTAGGTTAGGTTAGGTTAGGTTAGGTTAGGTTAGGTTAGGTTAGGTTAGGTTAGGTTAGGTTAGGTTAGGTTAGGTTAGGTTAGGTTAGGTTAGGTTAGGTTAGGTTAGGTTAGGTTAGGTTAGGTTAGGTTAGGTTAGGTTAGGTTAGGTTAGGTTAGGTTAGGTTAGGTTAGGTTAGGTTAGGTTAGGTTAGGTTAGGTTAGGTTAGGTTAGGTTAGGTTAGGTTAGGTTAGGTTAGGTTAGGTTAGGTTAGGTTAGGTTAGGTTAGGTTAGGTTAGGTTAGGTTAGGTTAGGTTAGGTTAGGTTAGGTTAGGTTAGGTTAGGTTAGGTTAGGTTAGGTTAGGTTAGGTTAGGTTAGGTTAGGTTAGGTTAGGTTAGGTTAGGTTAGGTTAGGTTAGGTTAGGTTAGGTTAGGTTAGGTTAGGTTAGGTTAGGTTAGGTTAGGTTAGGTTAGGTTAGGTTAGGTTAGGTTAGGTTAGGTTAGGTTAGGTTAGGTTAGGTTAGGTTAGGTTAGGTTAGGTTAGGTTAGGTTAGGTTAGGTTAGGTTAGGTTAGGTTAGGTTAGGTTAGGTTAGGTTAGGTTAGGTTAGGTTAGGTTAGGTTAGGTTAGGTTAGGTTAGGTTAGGTTAGGTTAGGTTAGGTTAGGTTAGGTTAGGTTAGGTTAGGTTAGGTTAGGTTAGGTTAGGTTAGGTTAGGTTAGGTTAGGTTAGGTTAGGTTAGGTTAGGTTAGGTTAGGTTAGGTTAGGTTAGGTTAGGTTAGGTTAGGTTAGGTTAGGTTAGGTTAGGTTAGGTTAGGTTAGGTTAGGTTAGGTTAGGTTAGGTTAGGTTAGGTTAGGTTAGGTTAGGTTAGGTTAGGTTAGGTTAGGTTAGGTTAGGTTAGGTTAGGTTAGGTTAGGTTAGGTTAGGTTAGGTTAGGTTAGGTTAGGTTAGGTTAGGTTAGGTTAGGTTAGGTTAGGTTAGGTTAGGTTAGGTTAGGTTAGGTTAGGTTAGGTTAGGTTAGGTTAGGTTAG
>CAUJBF010000003.1:27500-67280 GCA_963082625.1 Pasiphila rectangulata
ACTATTTATTTTTACTTATTACTTTACTGGCTACTTTAATACAAAATTCTAAAAACTTATCTCTAATGAACTTATTTTCTATAATGCTTTTTATGCTATTTGCATCAATTTTACAATTTATTTCTGTTTCTACATTGTATCTCTCCAAACCAAATACCGGACAGTCGAAAAGAATGTGAGGAACGGATTCCGGTATCTGTGGGTCGCAGATACATGCTGGGTTATCTGTGCACTTAAATCTATGCAAGTACTCAGCGAACCCACCATGTCCGGTCATTATTTGGGTTAGTATGGGGTTTATTTTAATCTTTCTAACAGTCCTATACGCCTGTATCGCGTCCGGATAAAAGAGTTTGGTCCCTGATGCCGTTTTTCCTTCTATGTACCTACGATTCCATTTCTGAAGCGATTCCTGACGGATGTGTCGCTTCAGAAATGACGTCGGGTAACACTCCAGGTCGGGTTTCCTCTTTAGCTTCAGCGCAGCGTCCTTTGCCAGTTCGTCCGCTCGTTCGTTCCCGTCGTGCCCGGCGTGGGCTTTGATCCAGAACAAAAGTATATTTTTATTCTGGATCATGCTGGCCTTTATGTTTGTTCGGGCTTCCACTGCGAGCGGGTGGCTGGATCTATTATTGGTAAGCGTTTGCAGCGCTGACTTGCTGTCGCTGTATATACCAAAGCTGTTTTCTGGCCTTTTTAATATTTCCCGCGTAGCTTCACATATCGCCAAGAGTTCAGCCTGGTATACCGTGCAGTGAGAAGACAGTTTCAACTTTCGGGATTTGATCTCGGCTGCACTTTTCCATATGGATAGTGCAGCTCCGACCTTACCCTCTATTTTACTCCCGTCAGTATAGATTCTCACTGCTTGGTCACTGTACCTGTCAACGTCTTCCCGGTCTACCAGGCTTATGAACTCAATGTCGAGATGTTCGGCTGGGTGGGGGGTCTGTGCATAAGGCACCATCTCTTCCACCGGGAATTGGTCACCTAGCTCTGGCAGTGGCTCCCCCCTCTTGGCTCTGTACAGGGCTGCTGCCTCTTGTACTCTTAGGTCTAGTGGGAGGATCCCCGCCAGGACCAGAGCCGAGTTTAAGGATACCGTGCGATAGGCCTTTGTTAGTTTCTGGGCGAAACCTCGTTGCGCGGCGTTTAAGTTCTTTTGGATACATAGCTTGGTAGTTGACGGAGCCCATGCGCTTGCTGCGTAAGTGATAATGGGCTCTACCGCCGCCGTGTATATAACGCGGATTATTTCCGGGTGTAGTCCCCAACTGGATTTGGCGGCTCTGGACAGTTGTTTGTATACATTAAGGGCCTTCCTACAGACTTCAGCACAGTGTTTGTTAAACGTTAATTTGTTGTCTATAGTCAGGCCCAAAATCTTTATGTCTTGCGACATGCCAATGTCAGTCTCTCCCATCCTCAGCAGTGGTGTGTCGAATTTAAGCCTCCTAGTTATCGTCATTGCCTTTGTTTTTTGTGCCGCGAACTTCATCTTATTTTCGACACCCCACTGCTGAACATAGGCGAGAGCTGCATTGGCCTGCCTCTGTATCTCGAGTCCAGTGTCACCACAGAATATCATGATCACATCATCCGCGAATGCCTGTACGTAATCTCCTCTCCTCTCTAGGCCTTTGAGCAGGGGGTCTAGCAGCAAGTTCCATAAAATGGGTCCTCCAATAGAGCCCTGTACGCACCCCTTTTCGGTCCTCTTTGAGTACTCCTGCCCAGCATATCTCACATGTACTTTCCTTTTTTCCAGGTAGCTGTAAAGGATCGCTCTAATATTGGCTGGGCAGTTTTCCTCTGCTAGCCGGGTTTTGATAGCTGGCCACCATGCGCTATCGAAGGCTCCCTCTATGTCCAATGATATGATCGTTATGATTTTCTTATTTTCTATGTTTGATCTAATGTGTTTTACCATGTCATAGAGGGAGTCTTCGGTGCTTTTTTGTGGCATAAAACCGTATTGGCGTCTGCTGAAGTTCGGCAAGAGGTGCCATTTCAGTCGACCTATTACCATCTTTTCCAGGACCTTTGACAGTACCGGAAGCAGTCCGATGGGTCTATAGGACTTCGCACTATGGTAATTTTCTTTCCCTGGTTTCTGTAATACTACTATGGTGGCCTCTTTCCATATTTCAGGAAAATACCCAAGTTCTAGGCATTTGTTTGCAATCGAGAGAAACATCTCCGGGTTTGTTTTGATTGCCTCTTTACAGATGTCCGCCGTGAGGCCATCTGCCCCGGGCGCCTTCTTGGGGTTGAAGCTGCTCATCGCGAATTTTAGCTCCTCTAATGTGAACGGTGGGTCATGAGGTTTATCATGGACCCATTCGCTTACTTCTTCTGCTTTTCTCCGTGTTCGCTTATGGTCTTCATTATCTTCTTCCTTGGCGTCATCCGGGTAGAAGGTTTTGGCAAGCAGTTGTACAGATTCCTCGGGATTCAGAACTTTTTCACCCTGCATGAGGGGGACATCCTCCTGTCTTTTACTGGTTCTACCTATTATCCTATAGATTCCTTCCCACATTCCTTCCCTATCCTGCTTTTCACAGAAGCTCTTCCAGCTTTCCGTCTGGGCCCTTCTCGCATGTGTCTCATACTGTTCTTTTGTTTTCAGGTACTCATCGACGACTTTCATCCTTCGGTCTGGCGCTGCGCATCGGATCCTCCTTCTCCTGGTATTGACTTCGCGTCGCAACTTCTCCAGTTCTTCGGACCACCATGGTAAGGTAAGTTTACTATTTGTTTTTATTTTTGGTATGCATTGATTACTGGTTTCTGTTATATTTTTTGTATAGGTTTTGATCTTCTGCTCTAGGTCTATTTTTTCGGTTATGGTTTCTATTGTTTGTTTGTTGGTATTCGTTTCCAGATTTAATTGGGCCAGTTTCTCATGAAACTGGCACCAATTTGCTTTTTTGGTGTTGTAGACTCTAGTTGTCCTTTTTATGTTAATGCCTTTGGCTCTTGTTAGTCTTACCTTGAATGTGATTGCATTATGGTCCGAACTGATCATTCCGACGTGTACTTTCCAGTCTTCTATTAGGTCTAGGATCTCCGTTGCGCATGCTGTAATGTCTACAAAGCTTGAATAACTTTTTCTACCTCTTATTGTGTCGAAAGTTGGAGTTTCTCCATCGTTGAGTACCTGGCATTCCATCTCTTCCAGAGTTCCTGCGAAATCAAGGCCCTTCTGGTCGACCGTTAGGCTTCCCCACCAACTGTTCTTGGCGTTTGCATCGCCCCCCAGAATCATCTTGGTTTGTCCCATCTGTTGTTTTATCCTCCGGAGATGTTTAAGGTACTGATCTATGTCGGCTCTATCGGGTTCGAAATAAAGGGAGACTACCGCCAGTTCCCATGCCGTGGTTTTGATTTTTATAACTACGATATTACTAGTTGTAAGATCTGGGTACTGCGTTATATCCAGGTCATGGTCGTAGACTGCAATTGCTGCCTTTACGACACCTTTCTTCTGATCCATGGCCTGGAATATTCTGGCCCCTTGATAGTTTTTCATTTTTCCTATAGAGCCGACATAGGGTTCCTGCAGCAGTGCCATGGCCATATTTCTCTTGCTTGCTTCCAGCATTATCTCTTGCGTCGCCAATTCCTTACGCTGTAGATTGGCTTGTGCAATTAAATAGACCCCGGTTAGGTTAGGTTAGGTTAGGTTAGGTTAGGTTAGGTTAGGTTAGGTTAGGTTAGGTTAGGTTAGGTTAGGTTAGGTTAGGTTAGGTTAGGTTAGGTTAGGTTAGGTTAGGTTAGGTTAGGTTAGGTTAGGTTAGGTTAGGTTAGGTTAGGTTAGGTTAGGTTAGGTTAGGTTAGGTTAGGTTAGGTTAGGTTAGGTTAGGTTAGGTTAGGTTAGGTTAGGTTAGGTTAGGTTAGGTTAGGTTAGGTTAGGTTAGGTTAGGTTAGGTTAGGTTAGGTTAGGTTAGGTTAGGTTAGGTTAGGTTAGGTTAGGTTAGGTTAGGTTAGGTTAGGTTAGGTTAGGTTAGGTTAGGTTAGGTTAGGTTAGGTTAGGTTAGGTTAGGTTAGGTTAGGTTAGGTTAGGTTAGGTTAGGTTAGGTTAGGTTAGGTTAGGTTAGGTTAGGTTAGGTTAGGTTAGGTTAGGTTAGGTTAGGTTAGGTTAGGTTAGGTTAGGTTAGGTTAGGTTAGGTTAGGTTAGGTTAGGTTAGGTTAGGTTAGGTTAGGTTAGGTTAGGTTAGGTTAGGTTAGGTTAGGTTAGGTTAGGTTAGGTTAGGTTAGGTTAGGTTAGGTTAGGTTAGGTTAGGTTAGGTTAGGTTAGGTTAGGTTAGGTTAGGTTAGGTTAGGTTAGGTTAGGTTAGGTTAGGTTAGGTTAGGTTAGGTTAGGTTAGGTTAGGTTAGGTTAGGTTAGGTTAGGTTAGGTTAGGTTAGGTTAGGTTAGGTTAGGTTAGGTTAGGTTAGGTTAGGTTAGGTTAGGTTAGGTTAGGTTAGGTTAGGTTAGGTTAGGTTAGGTTAGGTTAGGTTAGGTTAGGTTAGGTTAGGTTAGGTTAGGTTAGGTTAGGTTAGGTTAGGTTAGGTTAGGTTAGGTTAGGTTAGGTTAGGTTAGGTTAGGTTAGGTTAGGTTAGGTTAGGTTAGGTTAGGTTAGGTTAGGTTAGGTTAGGTTAGGTTAGGTTAGGTTAGGTTAGGTTAGGTTAGGTTAGGTTAGGTTAGGTTAGGTTAGGTTAGGTTAGGTTAGGTTAGGTTAGGTTAGGTTAGGTTAGGTTAGGTTAGGTTAGGTTAGGTTAGGTTAGGTTAGGTTAGGTTAGGTTAGGTTAGGTTAGGTTAGGTTAGGTTAGGTTAGGTTAGGTTAGGTTAGGTTAGGTTAGGTTAGGTTAGGTTAGGTTAGGTTAGGTTAGGTTAGGTTAGGTTAGGTTAGGTTAGGTTAGGTTAGGTTAGGTTAGGTTAGGTTAGGTTAGGTTAGGTTAGGTTAGGTTAGGTTAGGTTAGGTTAGGTTAGGTTAGGTTAGGTTAGGTTAGGTTAGGTTAGGTTAGGTTAGGTTAGGTTAGGTTAGGTTAGGTTAGGTTAGGTTAGGTTAGGTTAGGTTAGGTTAGGTTAGGTTAGGTTAGGTTAGGTTAGGTTAGGTTAGGTTAGGTTAGGTTAGGTTAGGTTAGGTTAGGTTAGGTTAGGTTAGGTTAGGTTAGGTTAGGTTAGGTTAGGTTAGGTTAGGTTAGGTTAGGTTAGGTTAGGTTAGGTTAGGTTAGGTTAGGTTAGGTTAGGTTAGGTTAGGTTAGGTTAGGTTAGGTTAGGTTAGGTTAGGTTAGGTTAGGTTAGGTTAGGTTAGGTTAGGTTAGGTTAGGTTAGGTTAGGTTAGGTTAGGTTAGGTTAGGTTAGGTTAGGTTAGGTTAGGTTAGGTTAGGTTAGGTTAGGTTAGGTTAGGTTAGGTTAGGTTAGGTTAGGTTAGGTTAGGTTAGGTTAGGTTAGGTTAGGTTAGGTTAGGTTAGGTTAGGTTAGGTTAGGTTAGGTTAGGTTAGGTTAGGTTAGGTTAGGTTAGGTTAGGTTAGGTTAGGTTAGGTTAGGTTAGGTTAGGTTAGGTTAGGTTAGGTTAGGTTAGGTTAGGTTAGGTTAGGTTAGGTTAGGTTAGGTTAGGTTAGGTTAGGTTAGGTTAGGTTAGGTTAGGTTAGGTTAGGTTAGGTTAGGTTAGGTTAGGTTAGGTTAGGTTAGGTTAGGTTAGGTTAGGTTAGGTTAGGTTAGGTTAGGTTAGGTTAGGTTAGGTTAGGTTAGGTTAGGTTAGGTTAGGTTAGGTTAGGTTAGGTTAGGTTAGGTTAGGTTAGGTTAGGTTAGGTTAGGTTAGGTTAGGTTAGGTTAGGTTAGGTTAGGTTAGGTTAGGTTAGGTTAGGTTAGGTTAGGTTAGGTTAGGTTAGGTTAGGTTAGGTTAGGTTAGGTTAGGTTAGGTTAGGTTAGGTTAGGTTAGGTTAGGTTAGGTTAGGTTAGGTTAGGTTAGGTTAGGTTAGGTTAGGTTAGGTTAGGTTAGGTTAGGTTAGGTTAGGTTAGGTTAGGTTAGGTTAGGTTAGGTTAGGTTAGGTTAGGTTAGGTTAGGTTAGGTTAGGTTAGGTTAGGTTAGGTTAGGTTAGGTTAGGTTAGGTTAGGTTAGGTTAGGTTAGGTTAGGTTAGGTTAGGTTAGGTTAGGTTAGGTTAGGTTAGGTTAGGTTAGGTTAGGTTAGGTTAGGTTAGGTTAGGTTAGGTTAGGTTAGGTTAGGTTAGGTTAGGTTAGGTTAGGTTAGGTTAGGTTAGGTTAGGTTAGGTTAGGTTAGGTTAGGTTAGGTTAGGTTAGGTTAGGTTAGGTTAGGTTAGGTTAGGTTAGGTTAGGTTAGGTTAGGTTAGGTTAGGTTAGGTTAGGTTAGGTTAGGTTAGGTTAGGTTAGGTTAGGTTAGGTTAGGTTAGGTTAGGTTAGGTTAGGTTAGGTTAGGTTAGGTTAGGTTAGGTTAGGTTAGGTTAGGTTAGGTTAGGTTAGGTTAGGTTAGGTTAGGTTAGGTTAGGTTAGGTTAGGTTAGGTTAGGTTAGGTTAGGTTAGGTTAGGTTAGGTTAGGTTAGGTTAGGTTAGGTTAGGTTAGGTTAGGTTAGGTTAGGTTAGGTTAGGTTAGGTTAGGTTAGGTTAGGTTAGGTTAGGTTAGGTTAGGTTAGGTTAGGTTAGGTTAGGTTAGGTTAGGTTAGGTTAGGTTAGGTTAGGTTAGGTTAGGTTAGGTTAGGTTAGGTTAGGTTAGGTTAGGTTAGGTTAGGTTAGGTTAGGTTAGGTTAGGTTAGGTTAGGTTAGGTTAGGTTAGGTTAGGTTAGGTTAGGTTAGGTTAGGTTAGGTTAGGTTAGGTTAGGTTAGGTTAGGTTAGGTTAGGTTAGGTTAGGTTAGGTTAGGTTAGGTTAGGTTAGGTTAGGTTAGGTTAGGTTAGGTTAGGTTAGGTTAGGTTAGGTTAGGTTAGGTTAGGTTAGGTTAGGTTAGGTTAGGTTAGGTTAGGTTAGGTTAGGTTAGGTTAGGTTAGGTTAGGTTAGGTTAGGTTAGGTTAGGTTAGGTTAGGTTAGGTTAGGTTAGGTTAGGTTAGGTTAGGTTAGGTTAGGTTAGGTTAGGTTAGGTTAGGTTAGGTTAGGTTAGGTTAGGTTAGGTTAGGTTAGGTTAGGTTAGGTTAGGTTAGGTTAGGTTAGGTTAGGTTAGGTTAGGTTAGGTTAGGTTAGGTTAGGTTAGGTTAGGTTAGGTTAGGTTAGGTTAGGTTAGGTTAGGTTAGGTTAGGTTAGGTTAGGTTAGGTTAGGTTAGGTTAGGTTAGGTTAGGTTAGGTTAGGTTAGGTTAGGTTAGGTTAGGTTAGGTTAGGTTAGGTTAGGTTAGGTTAGGTTAGGTTAGGTTAGGTTAGGTTAGGTTAGGTTAGGTTAGGTTAGGTTAGGTTAGGTTAGGTTAGGTTAGGTTAGGTTAGGTTAGGTTAGGTTAGGTTAGGTTAGGTTAGGTTAGGTTAGGTTAGGTTAGGTTAGGTTAGGTTAGGTTAGGTTAGGTTAGGTTAGGTTAGGTTAGGTTAGGTTAGGTTAGGTTAGGTTAGGTTAGGTTAGGTTAGGTTAGGTTAGGTTAGGTTAGGTTAGGTTAGGTTAGGTTAGGTTAGGTTAGGTTAGGTTAGGTTAGGTTAGGTTAGGTTAGGTTAGGTTAGGTTAGGTTAGGTTAGGTTAGGTTAGGTTAGGTTAGGTTAGGTTAGGTTAGGTTAGGTTAGGTTAGGTTAGGTTAGGTTAGGTTAGGTTAGGTTAGGTTAGGTTAGGTTAGGTTAGGTTAGGTTAGGTTAGGTTAGGTTAGGTTAGGTTAGGTTAGGTTAGGTTAGGTTAGGTTAGGTTAGGTTAGGTTAGGTTAGGTTAGGTTAGGTTAGGTTAGGTTAGGTTAGGTTAGGTTAGGTTAGGTTAGGTTAGGTTAGGTTAGGTTAGGTTAGGTTAGGTTAGGTTAGGTTAGGTTAGGTTAGGTTAGGTTAGGTTAGGTTAGGTTAGGTTAGGTTAGGTTAGGTTAGGTTAGGTTAGGTTAGGTTAGGTTAGGTTAGGTTAGGTTAGGTTAGGTTAGGTTAGGTTAGGTTAGGTTAGGTTAGGTTAGGTTAGGTTAGGTTAGGTTAGGTTAGGTTAGGTTAGGTTAGGTTAGGTTAGGTTAGGTTAGGTTAGGTTAGGTTAGGTTAGGTTAGGTTAGGTTAGGTTAGGTTAGGTTAGGTTAGGTTAGGTTAGGTTAGGTTAGGTTAGGTTAGGTTAGGTTAGGTTAGGTTAGGTTAGGTTAGGTTAGGTTAGGTTAGGTTAGGTTAGGTTAGGTTAGGTTAGGTTAGGTTAGGTTAGGTTAGGTTAGGTTAGGTTAGGTTAGGTTAGGTTAGGTTAGGTTAGGTTAGGTTAGGTTAGGTTAGGTTAGGTTAGGTTAGGTTAGGTTAGGTTAGGTTAGGTTAGGTTAGGTTAGGTTAGGTTAGGTTAGGTTAGGTTAGGTTAGGTTAGGTTAGGTTAGGTTAGGTTAGGTTAGGTTAGGTTAGGTTAGGTTAGGTTAGGTTAGGTTAGGTTAGGTTAGGTTAGGTTAGGTTAGGTTAGGTTAGGTTAGGTTAGGTTAGGTTAGGTTAGGTTAGGTTAGGTTAGGTTAGGTTAGGTTAGGTTAGGTTAGGTTAGGTTAGGTTAGGTTAGGTTAGGTTAGGTTAGGTTAGGTTAGGTTAGGTTAGGTTAGGTTAGGTTAGGTTAGGTTAGGTTAGGTTAGGTTCCACGGACCTGCTGGGTTGTCCCCACGGACCTGCTGGGTTGTCCCAGTGGGCGGAGAGGTGAACTCCGACGTGGCGCGTCCCCGGGTGGCGGATAGGGGGTTCTGACGTATCGACAACCGCCAAGTGGAGGTTGTCGATATGCCAGCGCGGACCAAACACTGGGGGGGCGTATGGGGTATATTAAGTTTATGTATGTTTATTTATTTATGTTTTTTAGTTTATTTTATTATTTGTTTATTATATTTATTTATTAAGTTTTATATGTCTATAAGTATTTAATTCGGAAGGTGCCTCTCCAAGCACTCCTCTGATTAGCAGAGAAGGCAGTGGATGAGGCCGGCCCCGCCTCTGCTGCGTCTCGATCCCGTTCGGGATTGAAATGCTTCCGAGGCGGGGCCAGGGTAGGAAGCTACCTGGTAGTTGAAGAGGGAGGTGCCAAATCTCAAGGTTTTGGTGCTCGCCGAGGGGAGTATCCTGGGAGCGAGCCTGGACGCGTGCTGTGTTAGCGGTACACGTCTTGACTCGCTCGCAGGGTATGGTCGGGGGGAACCCGGCCGCTAGGGCACCAACCGGGGGAGCTCGCCCCTAAACGAGCAAAAATAAAATAAAAATGGAAAAGGCTAGTTTGACAACAAATCCACGTGTGGGTCCCGGCAACGGGGAATCCCACGACACGGATTCGTCCGTGTCTTGCCCCATCGTATACGTGGGGGGCACAAACAGCCATGACGTTAGGGGGCCCTCTCGCGTTTCGACGCGGAGGGCGGATGTTGAGGTGAGGCATGCCTGCACGCTCGAGTCTGATGCAGACGCGAGCGTGCAGACGATGTCGGATGATGTAGAGGAGAGTCGTGTTCGCACGCCTACGCCTGTGGGCGGGGGCATGCGAACGACGTCGGAAGACGGGGGTTGTCGGGCACGCTCGATCTCGCCCATATTGGGCGTGGACGTGCGGGCGACGCCGGTAGAAATGGAAGAGGTAGGCTTTTTCGCGAAACCGAGGGCGGTCTCGCGAAGAGGCGTTTTTGTTGTTGAGAGTGAGGCGGAGGGGGAGTCGGACTGTTCTGTAATGTCCGTCTCTTCTTTCGCCTCCTCTTTCGCTTCATGTGCCTCGAGTTTTCGAAGGACCAGGAAAAGGGGGCGAAAGCCAGAGGAGGACGCATTAAACCCGAAGGCTTCAAAACGCGCCTCCTTCCTGAAGGACCGAGGACCCGGAACAGTAGAGGATGAGGTCTTCGACCCATCTGTTCCGCCCAGCGACACAAGGGCGAAAACGACGCTGCCAAAGGCAGCAGATTTGGAGGTGGAAATGCAGGCGCAGCCAACTGATCAGTTGGTCGCCTGCATAAACTTTCAATTGGAGACCGTTGAAAAAATCGCCGACAGGTCTAAGAACCTGAAGGGCGATTACATCCGCGGTCTCCGATTGGCAGTCAGGAAGGTACAGGCGGCGTCCTTGGCGCTGCTCCATAGGACGTCTGCGGACGCGAATGTTGAGCGGCTAGAAAAAGAAAACGCCGACCTGCGAGCTGAAATGAGCGCCCTCACCGCAAAGGTCGAGTTGTTGATGGTGGCCATAGATAACCAGACCCAGGCCAGTGCGGCAGAGGTGGCTAAGCCAGTGACGCCACCACCTGTCGCCGAAAGGCAGGAAGATTGGGAGTGCCGGCTCATGGAGCGTATAGGCGCCCTCATGGATCGCAAACTGGCGGCTTCATCACTGGCCAAGCCGGCACCAGGTCCGTCCATGAGTGGTCCAGCTCCCTCTTCTCCAGGCCCATCGAAGAGAAAGAGGAAGGGGAAAGGAAGAGCGCGACCGCCTTCAGGAAATATGGCATCCATGCCTCCGTCGCAGACTAGGTCTTCGGAAGTGTCCGAAGCGGCTGCGCCGGAGGCCTGGAACAAAGTAGTTGGCAGAAAGGCCTCTAAGGCAGCTGCGCAGCGCATAGAGGCAGGACCTGCCGCCGGCCGCTCCAAGGCTGCTCCTGCACCTCGTCCTGCGGCTAACGCTAAGGCCAAACCAAAGCGTGGGCCTGTACCCCCGAGGCCAACGCGGCTACCAAAATCCGCGGCGGTAACGGTGACCATCCCGGAGGGATCAGAGGTCACCTACGCCGCGGTCATGTCCGCCGCCAAGGCCCGTATTAAGTTGGCAGATGTCGGCGTGGAAGCGGTCCGCACCAGACGGGCCATAACGGGGGGTCTCTTAATGGAGATATCTGGGCCGGACTGCTCTCCGAAGGCTGACGCACTGGCCGAACGCTTGCGCGCTGCCCTCGAGGACCTGCAAGTCAGAATCACTCGTCCCGTTAAGACGGGGGAGTTGAGACTGAAGGACCTCGACGACAGCGTTACGCCGGGTGAAGTTGCGGCAGCGGTGGCCGCAATCGGTCAGTGCTCCGTCGACGACGTGCGGGTGGGTGACATACGTCGCTCACCCAGGGCCCTGGGCACGGTATGGGTCCGTTGCCCACTGGCTTGCTTACGCAAGATAGTGGAGGCGGGGCACGTCGTCGTCGGATGGGCGTCGGCCAGGGTGGACTTTCTGACCTCGCGGCCACTCCAGTGCTTCCGGTGTCTGGAGTACGGGCATGTACGCAGCCTATGCCAGAGCCCAGTGGACCGGAGTACGTTGTGCTACGCGTGTGGCGAGCCCGGTCATCGGGCTAGCGGTTGCACGCGCCAACACAAATGTCCGCTGTGCTCTGACTTGGGCTGCAAGGCCGATCATAGGATGGGAAGCAAGAGGTGCTCCCCTCCTAAGAAGGCCAAGGGTGGGAGGAAGTCAACCCTCCCCACTCCAGATACCGGAAGGCGCTCGGCTCCCGCTAAGGCAGTCGGACAGTCGGGCCCAAGCCCGCCCCAGGAGGCCATGGAGGCCTCTTAATGGACCACAACCCATTAAGAGTCCTCCAGTGCAATTTGAACCACTGCCGGGGTGCGCAAGACTTGCTCATGCAAACCCTCGCGCAGTGGTCTATTGCACTTGCCGTAGTTGCGGAGCCCTATCGGATCCCGGACCATCCCAGATGGTTCGGGGACGAACAGGGCTTGGCAGCTGTCTACTGGGGCGGAGGCGAAGGCGACCCCCCCTGTGCCCTTATTGAAAAGGGACAGGGCTTCGTCGCGACAGAGTGGGGTCGCATAGCCGTTGTAGCATGCTACGTCTCCCCTAACTGTACCCTCGCCGCTTACGAGGCGTACTTGGACGGGGTAGGTAACTGTTTTCGCAGATGCCTACCCCGTCCCGTGCTCGTCTTGGGCGACTTCAACGCTCACTCGCGTGAGTGGGGGAGTCCCCGAGATGACCCTAGGGGAGTCACCATCTCAGGATGGGCGGCGGGACACGACCTCCGGTTGCTAAATCGGGGGTCCGTAAACACCTGTGTGCGGTGGCAGGGGGAGTCGATCGTGGATTTATCATGGTCGACTCCTTCTGCCACACACATGGTGTCCGGATGGAGAGTTGCGGAGGAGATGGTCACGTTATCCGACCATCGCCACATAGTTTTCGACGTGGCCCTCCGCCCTCCAAGCCGTGTGTCCCGCCGCAGTAGCAGCCCGCCGCGACGATGGGCCCTCAAGCGGCTTAACAGGGATCTGTTAGAAGCCGCCGCCATCGTCGCGGCCTGGCCGGAGAGCCACGCCGAGGATCTGCCCGATCCTGAGAGGGAGGCGACCTGGTTCCGGGGCACGATGACGTCGATTTGTGACGTGTCGATGCCCCGGGCCGGGTCAACCAAGCGCCGGGCGGTGTACTGGTGGTCGGAGGAGATCGCGCGGCTGCGAGATGCATGCCTGCGCGCCCGACGCCAGTACCAAAGGACCCGAAGAAGAAGGCGAGCCACAGCCGAGGAGACGGATAGAGCTTACGCGGCCTATAGAGGCGCTACCAAGGCGCTCCAAGTCGCCATTGGCGACGCCAAGGCTCGGTCTTGGAGCGAACTCCTGGAGGGACTGAATAGGGATCCATGGGGGCGCCCGTACCGTACGGTACTGGGCAAACTCAGACCGTGGGTCCCTCCGTTGACGGAAACCCTGGACCCAGTGCTGGTGGAGAGGGTAGTTGATAACCTCTTCCCAGCGGTCCAGGATCAGTCCAGTCCCTCAACCCCCACGTCGCCAGACCCTGATTGGTCTGACGACTTGGGGGTGTCGGAACAGGAGTTGGACCGAGCCGTTAAGCGCCTCAAGGCCCGTAACACAGCGCCCGGGCCCGACGGGATTCCAGGTCGGGCTTGGGTGCTGGCTCTATCCGCGGGGCTGGGGGACAGAATGAGGCGGTTGTTTGACAGCTGCCTCCATTCGGGTGTGTTCCCCACAGGGTGGAAAGAGGCTAGATTGGTCCTCTTGAAGAAGGAAGGCAGAACCGCGGACTCTCCCTCTGCGTACCGTCCCATTTGCCTGCTGGACGAGGCCGGCAAATTGTTCGAAAGAATAATTGCCGCCCGTCTATGCACTCATCTCTCGCGGGTAGGTCCCAACCTGTCGGATGACCAGTACGGTTTCCGACGGGCGCGTTCGACAGTGGACGCGATTCTTCGTGTCCGTACACTGTCGGACCAGGTGGTGTCCCGAGGCGGGAGGGCGTTGGCGGTGTCCTTGGACATCGTTAATGCCTTCAACTCCCTGCCTTGGAGGGCGATCAGGGAGGCGCTCGTGTATCACGGAGTGCCTCTCTACCTGCAGCGCCTAGTTGGGTCCTACCTTCGCGACAGATGTGTGCAGTATGTGGGCAGGGACGGTACTACTCTGCGGAGGGAGGTCAGTTGCGGGGTTCCACAGGGGTCTGTCTTAGGACCACTCCTTTGGAACCTCGCATATGACGCGGTTCTGCGTGTTGAACTCCCCGCCGGCGTACATGTTGTCTGCTATGCAGACGACACTTTAGTGTTCGCCGGCGGGGACTCCTTCGAGAGGACCAAAGGGCTCGCCGAGCTTGGGGTGGCATGCGTCGTGGATAAAATCCACGAGCTGGGTCTTCGGATAGCGCCTAATAAGACTGAGGCGCTATGGTTCCACAAGTTCCCGAGGGGAAGGGAACCACCCAGCTTGTCGGTTCGCGTAGGTGACGTTGACGTCCAGGTAAGTTCCCGAGGGGAAGGGAACCACCCAGCTTGTCGGTTCGCGTAGGTGACGTTGACGTCCAGGTGGGGCCGTACCTTAAGTACTTGGGCCTCACCTTGGATAGTCGCTGGGGCTTCGAAGAGCACTTCAGCCGCTCCGTCCCCCGGATCCAGAGGGTAGTGGGTGCTCTGCACAGACTGCTACCCAATCTCGGGGGACCAAGGGAGGGTGTTCGCCGCCTCTATGCGGGCGTCGTGCGGTCGATGGCACTCTACGGAGCGCCCGTCTGGTCCAAAAGACTGACGGGTGTTAGGCGCTGCAGGGCTATGTTTAGTAGCCTGCAGCGTTCTATTGCCATCAGAATCGTTCGCGGTTACCGCACGATTTCGCATGAGGCGGCGACATTATTGGCGCGGCTCCCGCCGCTCGACCTCCTGGCGGAGATGGACGCACGAGTGTACGTTCGTCTCCGGCAGGAGGGCGAGGGTGGGGCTGCGCCAGCTGAAGTGCGGCAAGAGGAGCGTCGACGTGCGCTTGGGAAGTGGCGCGAGCGGCTCGAGGAGCCGAGGAGCTCGCGCCAACGCGCCGTCGACGCTGTTCTGCCTAGCTTCGAAGCCTGGCTAGGGAGGGAGGGAGGTAACGTCACCTATAGACTTACTCAGGTACTCACCGGGCATGGTTGCTTCGGTGAGTACCTGAGTAGGATCGGACGCGAACCGACACCGCAGTGCCACCATTGTGGGTGGGGCCAGGATTCCGCCCAACACACGCTCGAGGATTGCTCGGCGTGGTGCGTGGAAAGGCGGAATCTGGCCCTCAGGATCGGGCAGGATCTCTCTCTGCCCAGCGTAGTTGCGGCTATGCTGGCAGATGAGACGGCGTGGAAGGCGGTGGCCTCTTTCTGTGAGACCGTAATGGTTCGGAAAGAGGCCGCGGAGCGGGATCGCGAGAGGGCTGATCCCGCTCGTAGAAGGCGGCGGCGGGGTGCAGGCAACGGCCGCCCCGCACCGCCCGCCCCTTGAGGCTACGGCGTCATGGGGCTGCGGCATCCCCTATAGGGGACCATCTGGGTCCGTAGGGTAGTCAGAGTGAGGGCTTTGGACTATCCCAGACGGACCCAGGGAGGGCGATGGTGCATAATATGGCTATGCACCATCGTAAGTTCCGCGAGACGTAGGGGGCGTTAGTTGTGGACGCCCCCGGGACGAGCTCAGGCAAGGTGCTATAGGGGCTCCGGAGTGTTCTTTATGAGGAACCGGAGCCCCTAGTGCACCGAGGCCGGCCATCGGGGTGGTTTTAGTGAGTCGTCAGGAGACAACCTCACATAACCATGCTGTGCCCTTAACGCAGCATGGTATCTGACGAGCAGATTTCCACCCCGTCACAAAAAAAAAAAAAAAAAAAAAAAAAAAAAAAAAAAAAAAAAAAAAAAAAGGTTAGGTTAGGTTAGGTTAGGTTAGGTTAGGTTAGGTTAGGTTAGGTTAGGTTAGGTTAGGTTAGGTTAGGTTAGGTTAGGTTAGGTTAGGTTAGGTTAGGTTAGGTTAGGTTAGGTTAGGTTAGGTTAGGTTAGGTTAGGTTAGGTTAGGTTAGGTTAGGTTAGGTTAGGTTAGGTTAGGTTAGGTTAGGTTAGGTTAGGTTAGGTTAGGTTAGGTTAGGTTAGGTTAGGTTAGGTTAGGTTAGGTTAGGTTAGGTTAGGTTAGGTTAGGTTAGGTTAGGTTAGGTTAGGTTAGGTTAGGTTAGGTTAGGTTAGGTTAGGTTAGGTTAGGTTAGGTTAGGTTAGGTTAGGTTAGGTTAGGTTAGGTTAGGTTAGGTTAGGTTAGGTTAGGTTAGGTTAGGTTAGGTTAGGTTAGGTTAGGTTAGGTTAGGTTAGGTTAGGTTAGGTTAGGTTAGGTTAGGTTAGGTTAGGTTAGGTTAGGTTAGGTTAGGTTAGGTTAGGTTAGGTTAGGTTAGGTTAGGTTAGGTTAGGTTAGGTTAGGTTAGGTTAGGTTAGGTTAGGTTAGGTTAGGTTAGGTTAGGTTAGGTTAGGTTAGGTTAGGTTAGGTTAGGTTAGGTTAGGTTAGGTTAGGTTAGGTTAGGTTAGGTTAGGTTAGGTTAGGTTAGGTTAGGTTAGGTTAGGTTAGGTTAGGTTAGGTTAGGTTAGGTTAGGTTAGGTTAGGTTAGGTTAGGTTAGGTTAGGTTAGGTTAGGTTAGGTTAGGTTAGGTTAGGTTAGGTTAGGTTAGGTTAGGTTAGGTTAGGTTAGGTTAGGTTAGGTTAGGTTAGGTTAGGTTAGGTTAGGTTAGGTTAGGTTAGGTTAGGTTAGGTTAGGTTAGGTTAGGTTAGGTTAGGTTAGGTTAGGTTAGGTTAGGTTAGGTTAGGTTAGGTTAGGTTAGGTTAGGTTAGGTTAGGTTAGGTTAGGTTAGGTTAGGTTAGGTTAGGTTAGGTTAGGTTAGGTTAGGTTAGGTTAGGTTAGGTTAGGTTAGGTTAGGTTAGGTTAGGTTAGGTTAGGTTAGGTTAGGTTAGGTTAGGTTAGGTTAGGTTAGGTTAGGTTAGGTTAGGTTAGGTTAGGTTAGGTTAGGTTAGGTTAGGTTAGGTTAGGTTAGGTTAGGTTAGGTTAGGTTAGGTTAGGTTAGGTTAGGTTAGGTTAGGTTAGGTTAGGTTAGGTTAGGTTAGGTTAGGTTAGGTTAGGTTAGGTTAGGTTAGGTTAGGTTAGGTTAGGTTAGGTTAGGTTAGGTTAGGTTAGGTTAGGTTAGGTTAGGTTAGGTTAGGTTAGGTTAGGTTAGGTTAGGTTAGGTTAGGTTAGGTTAGGTTAGGTTAGGTTAGGTTAGGTTAGGTTAGGTTAGGTTAGGTTAGGTTAGGTTAGGTTAGGTTAGGTTAGGTTAGGTTAGGTTAGGTTAGGTTAGGTTAGGTTAGGTTAGGTTAGGTTAGGTTAGGTTAGGTTAGGTTAGGTTAGGTTAGGTTAGGTTAGGTTAGGTTAGGTTAGGTTAGGTTAGGTTAGGTTAGGTTAGGTTAGGTTAGGTTAGGTTAGGTTAGGTTAGGTTAGGTTAGGTTAGGTTAGGTTAGGTTAGGTTAGGTTAGGTTAGGTTAGGTTAGGTTAGGTTAGGTTAGGTTAGGTTAGGTTAGGTTAGGTTAGGTTAGGTTAGGTTAGGTTAGGTTAGGTTAGGTTAGGTTAGGTTAGGTTAGGTTAGGTTAGGTTAGGTTAGGTTAGGTTAGGTTAGGTTAGGTTAGGTTAGGTTAGGTTAGGTTAGGTTAGGTTAGGTTAGGTTAGGTTAGGTTAGGTTAGGTTAGGTTAGGTTAGGTTAGGTTAGGTTAGGTTAGGTTAGGTTAGGTTAGGTTAGGTTAGGTTAGGTTAGGTTAGGTTAGGTTAGGTTAGGTTAGGTTAGGTTAGGTTAGGTTAGGTTAGGTTAGGTTAGGTTAGGTTAGGTTAGGTTAGGTTAGGTTAGGTTAGGTTAGGTTAGGTTAGGTTAGGTTAGGTTAGGTTAGGTTAGGTTAGGTTAGGTTAGGTTAGGTTAGGTTAGGTTAGGTTAGGTTAGGTTAGGTTAGGTTAGGTTAGGTTAGGTTAGGTTAGGTTAGGTTAGGTTAGGTTAGGTTAGGTTAGGTTAGGTTAGGTTAGGTTAGGTTAGGTTAGGTTAGGTTAGGTTAGGTTAGGTTAGGTTAGGTTAGGTTAGGTTAGGTTAGGTTAGGTTAGGTTAGGTTAGGTTAGGTTAGGTTAGGTTAGGTTAGGTTAGGTTAGGTTAGGTTAGGTTAGGTTAGGTTAGGTTAGGTTAGGTTAGGTTAGGTTAGGTTAGGTTAGGTTAGGTTAGGTTAGGTTAGGTTAGGTTAGGTTAGGTTAGGTTAGGTTAGGTTAGGTTAGGTTAGGTTAGGTTAGGTTAGGTTAGGTTAGGTTAGGTTAGGTTAGGTTAGGTTAGGTTAGGTTAGGTTAGGTTAGGTTAGGTTAGGTTAGGTTAGGTTAGGTTAGGTTAGGTTAGGTTAGGTTAGGTTAGGTTAGGTTAGGTTAGGTTAGGTTAGGTTAGGTTAGGTTAGGTTAGGTTAGGTTAGGTTAGGTTAGGTTAGGTTAGGTTAGGTTAGGTTAGGTTAGGTTAGGTTAGGTTAGGTTAGGTTAGGTTAGGTTAGGTTAGGTTAGGTTAGGTTAGGTTAGGTTAGGTTAGGTTAGGTTAGGTTAGGTTAGGTTAGGTTAGGTTAGGTTAGGTTAGGTTAGGTTAGGTTAGGTTAGGTTAGGTTAGGTTAGGTTAGGTTAGGTTAGGTTAGGTTAGGTTAGGTTAGGTTAGGTTAGGTTAGGTTAGGTTAGGTTAGGTTAGGTTAGGTTAGGTTAGGTTAGGTTAGGTTAGGTTAGGTTAGGTTAGGTTAGGTTAGGTTAGGTTAGGTTAGGTTAGGTTAGGTTAGGTTAGGTTAGGTTAGGTTAGGTTAGGTTAGGTTAGGTTAGGTTAGGTTAGGTTAGGTTAGGTTAGGTTAGGTTAGGTTAGGTTAGGTTAGGTTAGGTTAGGTTAGGTTAGGTTAGGTTAGGTTAGGTTAGGTTAGGTTAGGTTAGGTTAGGTTAGGTTAGGTTAGGTTAGGTTAGGTTAGGTTAGGTTAGGTTAGGTTAGGTTAGGTTAGGTTAGGTTAGGTTAGGTTAGGTTAGGTTAGGTTAGGTTAGGTTAGGTTAGGTTAGGTTAGGTTAGGTTAGGTTAGGTTAGGTTAGGTTAGGTTAGGTTAGGTTAGGTTAGGTTAGGTTAGGTTAGGTTAGGTTAGGTTAGGTTAGGTTAGGTTAGGTTAGGTTAGGTTAGGTTAGGTTAGGTTAGGTTAGGTTAGGTTAGGTTAGGTTAGGTTAGGTTAGGTTAGGTTAGGTTAGGTTAGGTTAGGTTAGGTTAGGTTAGGTTAGGTTAGGTTAGGTTAGGTTAGGTTAGGTTAGGTTAGGTTAGGTTAGGTTAGGTTAGGTTAGGTTAGGTTAGGTTAGGTTAGGTTAGGTTAGGTTAGGTTAGGTTAGGTTAGGTTAGGTTAGGTTAGGTTAGGTTAGGTTAGGTTAGGTTAGGTTAGGTTAGGTTAGGTTAGGTTAGGTTAGGTTAGGTTAGGTTAGGTTAGGTTAGGTTAGGTTAGGTTAGGTTAGGTTAGGTTAGGTTAGGTTAGGTTAGGTTAGGTTAGGTTAGGTTAGGTTAGGTTAGGTTAGGTTAGGTTAGGTTAGGTTAGGTTAGGTTAGGTTAGGTTAGGTTAGGTTAGGTTAGGTTAGGTTAGGTTAGGTTAGGTTAGGTTAGGTTAGGTTAGGTTAGGTTAGGTTAGGTTAGGTTAGGTTAGGTTAGGTTAGGTTAGGTTAGGTTAGGTTAGGTTAGGTTAGGTTAGGTTAGGTTAGGTTAGGTTAGGTTAGGTTAGGTTAGGTTAGGTTAGGTTAGGTTAGGTTAGGTTAGGTTAGGTTAGGTTAGGTTAGGTTAGGTTAGGTTAGGTTAGGTTAGGTTAGGTTAGGTTAGGTTAGGTTAGGTTAGGTTAGGTTAGGTTAGGTTAGGTTAGGTTAGGTTAGGTTAGGTTAGGTTAGGTTAGGTTAGGTTAGGTTAGGTTAGGTTAGGTTAGGTTAGGTTAGGTTAGGTTAGGTTAGGTTAGGTTAGGTTAGGTTAGGTTAGGTTAGGTTAGGTTAGGTTAGGTTAGGTTAGGTTAGGTTAGGTTAGGTTAGGTTAGGTTAGGTTAGGTTAGGTTAGGTTAGGTTAGGTTAGGTTAGGTTAGGTTAGGTTAGGTTAGGTTAGGTTAGGTTAGGTTAGGTTAGGTTAGGTTAGGTTAGGTTAGGTTAGGTTAGGTTAGGTTAGGTTAGGTTAGGTTAGGTTAGGTTAGGTTAGGTTAGGTTAGGTTAGGTTAGGTTAGGTTAGGTTAGGTTAGGTTAGGTTAGGTTAGGTTAGGTTAGGTTAGGTTAGGTTAGGTTAGGTTAGGTTAGGTTAGGTTAGGTTAGGTTAGGTTAGGTTAGGTTAGGTTAGGTTAGGTTAGGTTAGGTTAGGTTAGGTTAGGTTAGGTTAGGTTAGGTTAGGTTAGGTTAGGTTAGGTTAGGTTAGGTTAGGTTAGGTTAGGTTAGGTTAGGTTAGGTTAGGTTAGGTTAGGTTAGGTTAGGTTAGGTTAGGTTAGGTTAGGTTAGGTTAGGTTAGGTTAGGTTAGGTTAGGTTAGGTTAGGTTAGGTTAGGTTAGGTTAGGTTAGGTTAGGTTAGGTTAGGTTAGGTTAGGTTAGGTTAGGTTAGGTTAGGTTAGGTTAGGTTAGGTTAGGTTAGGTTAGGTTAGGTTAGGTTAGGTTAGGTTAGGTTAGGTTAGGTTAGGTTAGGTTAGGTTAGGTTAGGTTAGGTTAGGTTAGGTTAGGTTAGGTTAGGTTAGGTTAGGTTAGGTTAGGTTAGGTTAGGTTAGGTTAGGTTAGGTTAGGTTAGGTTAGGTTAGGTTAGGTTAGGTTAGGTTAGGTTAGGTTAGGTTAGGTTAGGTTAGGTTAGGTTAGGTTAGGTTAGGTTAGGTTAGGTTAGGTTAGGTTAGGTTAGGTTAGGTTAGGTTAGGTTAGGTTAGGTTAGGTTAGGTTAGGTTAGGTTAGGTTAGGTTAGGTTAGGTTAGGTTAGGTTAGGTTAGGTTAGGTTAGGTTAGGTTAGGTTAGGTTAGGTTAGGTTAGGTTAGGTTAGGTTAGGTTAGGTTAGGTTAGGTTAGGTTAGGTTAGGTTAGGTTAGGTTAGGTTAGGTTAGGTTAGGTTAGGTTAGGTTAGGTTAGGTTAGGTTAGGTTAGGTTAGGTTAGGTTAGGTTAGGTTAGGTTAGGTTAGGTTAGGTTAGGTTAGGTTAGGTTAGGTTAGGTTAGGTTAGGTTAGGTTAGGTTAGGTTAGGTTAGGTTAGGTTAGGTTAGGTTAGGTTAGGTTAGGTTAGGTTAGGTTAGGTTAGGTTAGGTTAGGTTAGGTTAGGTTAGGTTAGGTTAGGTTAGGTTAGGTTAGGTTAGGTTAGGTTAGGTTAGGTTAGGTTAGGTTAGGTTAGGTTAGGTTAGGTTAGGTTAGGTTAGGTTAGGTTAGGTTAGGTTAGGTTAGGTTAGGTTAGGTTAGGTTAGGTTAGGTTAGGTTAGGTTAGGTTAGGTTAGGTTAGGTTAGGTTAGGTTAGGTTAGGTTAGGTTAGGTTAGGTTAGGTTAGGTTAGGTTAGGTTAGGTTAGGTTAGGTTAGGTTAGGTTAGGTTAGGTTAGGTTAGGTTAGGTTAGGTTAGGTTAGGTTAGGTTAGGTTAGGTTAGGTTAGGTTAGGTTAGGTTAGGTTAGGTTAGGTTAGGTTAGGTTAGGTTAGGTTAGGTTAGGTTAGGTTAGGTTAGGTTAGGTTAGGTTAGGTTAGGTTAGGTTAGGTTAGGTTAGGTTAGGTTAGGTTAGGTTAGGTTAGGTTAGGTTAGGTTAGGTTAGGTTAGGTTAGGTTAGGTTAGGTTAGGTTAGGTTAGGTTAGGTTAGGTTAGGTTAGGTTAGGTTAGGTTAGGTTAGGTTAGGTTAGGTTAGGTTAGGTTAGGTTAGGTTAGGTTAGGTTAGGTTAGGTTAGGTTAGGTTAGGTTAGGTTAGGTTAGGTTAGGTTAGGTTAGGTTAGGTTAGGTTAGGTTAGGTTAGGTTAGGTTAGGTTAGGTTAGGTTAGGTTAGGTTAGGTTAGGTTAGGTTAGGTTAGGTTAGGTTAGGTTAGGTTAGGTTAGGTTAGGTTAGGTTAGGTTAGGTTAGGTTAGGTTAGGTTAGGTTAGGTTAGGTTAGGTTAGGTTAGGTTAGGTTAGGTTAGGTTAGGTTAGGTTAGGTTAGGTTAGGTTAGGTTAGGTTAGGTTAGGTTAGGTTAGGTTAGGTTAGGTTAGGTTAGGTTAGGTTAGGTTAGGTTAGGTTAGGTTAGGTTAGGTTAGGTTAGGTTAGGTTAGGTTAGGTTAGGTTAGGTTAGGTTAGGTTAGGTTAGGTTAGGTTAGGTTAGGTTAGGTTAGGTTAGGTTAGGTTAGGTTAGGTTAGGTTAGGTTAGGTTAGGTTAGGTTAGGTTAGGTTAGGTTAGGTTAGGTTAGGTTAGGTTAGGTTAGGTTAGGTTAGGTTAGGTTAGGTTAGGTTAGGTTAGGTTAGGTTAGGTTAGGTTAGGTTAGGTTAGGTTAGGTTAGGTTAGGTTAGGTTAGGTTAGGTTAGGTTAGGTTAGGTTAGGTTAGGTTAGGTTAGGTTAGGTTAGGTTAGGTTAGGTTAGGTTAGGTTAGGTTAGGTTAGGTTAGGTTAGGTTAGGTTAGGTTAGGTTAGGTTAGGTTAGGTTAGGTTAGGTTAGGTTAGGTTAGGTTAGGTTAGGTTAGGTTAGGTTAGGTTAGGTTAGGTTAGGTTAGGTTAGGTTAGGTTAGGTTAGGTTAGGTTAGGTTAGGTTAGGTTAGGTTAGGTTAGGTTAGGTTAGGTTAGGTTAGGTTAGGTTAGGTTAGGTTAGGTTAGGTTAGGTTAGGTTAGGTTAGGTTAGGTTAGGTTAGGTTAGGTTAGGTTAGGTTAGGTTAGGTTAGGTTAGGTTAGGTTAGGTTAGGTTAGGTTAGGTTAGGTTAGGTTAGGTTAGGTTAGGTTAGGTTAGGTTAGGTTAGGTTAGGTTAGGTTAGGTTAGGTTAGGTTAGGTTAGGTTAGGTTAGGTTAGGTTAGGTTAGGTTAGGTTAGGTTAGGTTAGGTTAGGTTAGGTTAGGTTAGGTTAGGTTAGGTTAGGTTAGGTTAGGTTAGGTTAGGTTAGGTTAGGTTAGGTTAGGTTAGGTTAGGTTAGGTTAGGTTAGGTTAGGTTAGGTTAGGTTAGGTTAGGTTAGGTTAGGTTAGGTTAGGTTAGGTTAGGTTAGGTTAGGTTAGGTTAGGTTAGGTTAGGTTAGGTTAGGTTAGGTTAGGTTAGGTTTTTTTTTTTTTTTTTTTTTTTTTTTTTTTTTTTATTGGCGCCTACCAAGTGCCTTATATGGGCCGTCGGCTAGCCTACCTAATTGTTCTGTTGCTGTTTAATTTGCAACAACATTACATTACATTAACCTAACTTTGGGTTAGGTTAGGTTTGGATTTCGAATATCAGATACATGCAAAATCAATCAGATCATAATTAAATTTCTATCATTATGGGAAGTACATAATAATATAATTTATTACTTTAATTTAGTTTAAATTACATTTTTTATCATCTTTTCTATTTGAGATTCAAATAAACAGATGAAAACCAACAATAATGACAACAATAAAAATTAATAATTTACAACAATAATTTAACTTAGTATTTTGAATACAGTTTAAAAGGTAATACTTTATAATAATAATAATAATTATAATAATTCATAACTTAAACACTAAACAAATATTTTTTTTTTATTTGATAATTTAATCCATAAATATATAGTAATACAAATTTGCATTTAGATAATTCAGGTTCATCTTAGTCTTAACATAATAATATAATTCATTTAAATAATTGATTATTTTCAACCCGTTAATTTAATATGAATTAAAATACTTTGCAGTGGTCATCTGATAAAAAACATCACAATTATAGAGATACACATTTATTGAATTCTATGACGAAAACGTTCTAACATAGTTAATTCACAACATCGGAACCCCTAGCTCAGAGCCCTCCTCTGGAGCCGCTCAGCAGTTTTGAATAATTTAAAAAGCAATATTATTCAATAATAAAATAAAATAATTAAAATAACAATGATAACAACAATAATCAAAACCAGCTAATCAAACCAAGCTAGATCCGTAAGGAGGCCGGGTATATTATTCAATTACCATCAATGCTCTATTACTTTATTCCACAGATTAAGAGCGTCATTTTAACATTTTTGTCCCAAAAAGAGTCGAACCTTGCGCCGGTCATGTCCATTCTATCGCATTGCCTCCGCACCAAGGAGGTCATTCCACGCCCTTAGGGGCGGTGCGAACGAACGTCCGATACGCCTCCCAATGCCGGCGCCGGCGCGACGGCCGAGTTTGGCGGCATTCAGTTGAGCCAGCGAGTGGATGCGGAGCGCACGCCTCACGCATCTCCCGCCATGTTAATTGCGTTAGTACACATTAATCCTATTTGATATAATTTATTTTACTTGATTTAGTTTTTTTTTTCCGGTTTTATTTAGTTATAATTTTTGAATAGGCAATATATTTTAATTAATTTGACATTATTTGTTTTCAGTGTTATTTGATTTTAATTCATTCCCAAAATCAAAATTAACAATAATCAATGAAACAATTCATTAAGGAATCTATAACCAACCAAGCTAAGCTGGATCTGCAAGGAGGAATGTATCAGTCACGTTAATAAAACGTTTTACAATTCCTACTCCACACATTAAGATCGTCATTTTAACGTTTTTGTCCCAAAACGGAGTCGAACCTTACGCTGATCATGACCATTCCATCGCATTGCCTCGTTCCACCGTTCCACGCCCACAGGGGCGGGGCGAACGGCCGGCACGCCTCTCAGTACCTAGGTGGGCGGTCGGCGCCGGCGTCGCGGCCGAATTTGGCGGCACTCAGTTGAGCCAGCGAGTTAGTGCGAAGCGCACGCCGCTCGCGCCTCCAACCTCACTAATTACGTTCGAGCACATTATATTAAGACTTAAGATTAACTTAGTATGGGAGACAACTGCAAAACATGTTAGTTTTAAAATAGGTTTAAGTATTCATTTTGTTAATTTTGTTAATTATTATTTAAAACTAAAATATTGGTTTTGCCATGTAAATATCAAGATTTTTGTAAAATATGAATTCTCAAAGCACCAGGAGCGCATGAGCGGGCAGGGGTGTCAGTAACTCCAAAGGCGAAGTCCTTTCGAATTTCCGCCACCTTCCGCCCACTCATGCGTGCCTGGTGCCTTGAGAAAGCCGTGTTGCTATTTTAGGGTTTTCTATACATATATATATAATAAATAAATAAATATTGCTGGACAGATCACACAGCATCATCTAGCCCCAAGCTAAGCAGAGCTTGTGTTATGGGTACTAGATGACTGATATACTTAATACATTATACTACATAGATAGATATTTTTATTATATATAGAAAAACACCCAGAACACCCTGAACAAATATCTGCAGATCGTACAGACATTTGTCCCGAGGCGGGAATCGAGCCCGCAACCCCTTGGGTCGCAGGCGGACCTTCGCCCGCTGCGCCACAGAGCTCGTCAATAATAAATATATATATATAATATAGTATATATATATAGAGGTATATATATATTTATTTCCCTAGTACAGTTATAGTGATTAGATCAGACAATTTTTAGAATATCGTTCCTATGTTGAAGGTGTTTTCAATTTAATTTTTTAAAAATAAACAATTGACTTTTAATTTAGCATTTATTGATTTTGGTGTACCTGATTTAATTTCATTAGTAATAGCAATATAAAAATTAATTAAGCAATTTAATGAAGAAAACAAGTTTTACAATTCTTACAATTCTTGGCTTGCTTTGATTTACATAAAAAAGAAACTATTATTCCAATTTTTCTTTATAATCAATACTTTGTTTAGTTTTGATCATCCATCCCCATAATATTGCCTAGTTGAGTAAGGAGACAAGAAAGAGAGGCAAGAACGCGTCGGGCATCCATCTCATTCCAGTTGTCTATAGTCTTGAGCGAACGCGGAAAATGACACTGACATTTCAATAGACAGCGGTCGACCACCCGGTTCCAAGATCCCACCAGTCTGTAGCGATGTATCAACGAATGACAGCTGACATTGACATATACTATGTCTGTGCATGCAACGCTCTGCAGAATGACATTAAGGACAGATGTGTGGTGTGTGCCAACATGTGGAAAACAAGAAACTTGTGACGAGGCAACCTGATAAATAAAAAGATGCTAAGTCGACGACAACAACGCCCCTATTAGACGATTTAGTTTTGTTGAGCAGTTTTATTGTTATTTCTTTGTTGGACCAACGGGCATCCCCAATGCAAAATGTCTTCGTCATTACCCCGACGTTTCGTCGGTATAATAGCAAAAGCAACCACTCGACGAAAACTCGTTAGCCCAACATAGCAATAATGTGTTGTGTTCGCTAAGCTTTGTTGTTACCAGGTGTTAAAGTTTTGTGTAGTTAGTGAGTGTTGGTTCTGAAATACGTTGGCGTGTCCGGAAGAGTAGCATCAGATTGTTTAGCCAGCCAGTCGCTGCGAACTGACAGGTTTTTGTGCGGTGAAATACTCAGTTCGACTCCAAAATTGAGCCATTCTCCGAGCCTACGCTCCGAAGAATGACTCTGGCGTATCCCAAAAACACTTCCCTTGATTTGTCATCAGCCATGAGATAAGGAAAATTGCCCACAACAATCCGAGTGTCAACTGCGCATTCGCATTCGTATCGAAGTCGGCAAAATTTACTGCACTCAGTCAATAGATGCTGTACTGTCTGCGCATCGCCATTCCCGCAAGTGCACAGCGGACTGCTGGCCAATCTGAACCTGTACAAATATGACCGGAACCCTCCGTGGCCTGTAAGTATTTGAGTCAAGTAATTATTTAAGCTTATTCTATTCAAGATATTATATGCCTGCGATACGTCAGCAAAAAATAACTTAGTTGTCATGCCAGTTTGCGAAGTCGTGTATTTTCCTTGCCATTCAAGAAGTGTATCGCCTCTAACTAGGTGTTTTGCGTAAGAGAGGGGAAACTTGTCGTAGACTGGAGGTTGCTTATTGTGCAAAGCGGCATACTTGGCCAACTCATCAGCCCTTTCGTTGCCGGCAATGCCTATGTGAGCTTTGATCCAGTAAAGCCCCACCCGTTTGCCTTCATCCTGAAGTTCAAAAAGCTCTTTTCGGATATTGAAAGCTAACGGGTGGATAGTTCCCGTGTCACAGATGGCTTCCAGGCCCGATCTCGAGTCACTGGCCACACTGAAAATACTTTCGCTTCGAGTTTTTATCCAGTGTGTTGCTCTCAAGATTGCGGCCAACTCGGCCTGGAAGACACTGCAATAACTTTCGAGCCGAAATCCAATGTGTTTTATTTCGCCACAGTTATTCCAACATGAGACTGATGCACCAACCTTGCCTTCCAGCTTGCTGCCATCTGTAAATAAGACCAGGGAATCATCTCCAATAGCATCAACATCCTCCTGAGAAGAAAGGATCGCAAAATTGAGCCTCCTGCGATCTGCTGGGTGAGGTAAGTTGTATGGACTCTCTCTTATCTCCAGCTCCCTGCCCGGGAGAGTTTGTATGGGCTTCCCTCTTTTGATGGAGTAGACAGACGCATGTTCTTTTAGTCTTAGGTGTAGAGGGAGAATCCCAGCCAATAGCATGCTAGACTCCAAGGATATTGTTCTGTGTCCTTTAGAAATTTTTATTGCAAAAGATCTACACAGCCTATTTAATATAGTCTCTGCATAAACCCTATTTGCAACACCAGCCCAGCAGCTGCCGGCATATAACACTGTTGGTTCTACAACAGCTCGGTAGATTAGTTTTAGAATGTCGGAGTTCAGTCCCCACTGTGCCCGCGCCGCCCGAGAAACAATTTTATATAGCTCAATGGCTTTCCTTGAAATATTTTCCAGGTGTGTCCTAAAGTTGAGAAGAGGATCCAGGGTGAGGCCAAGAACCCTAAGACTGACTCCGTACTCCAGGTGGACCCCGCCCAAGCTGAGCCTAGGTGAGTAAAACCTTTTCTTTCTAGTCAGTAATAAAGTTTGGGTCTTGTGCGGTGATAGCTCGAACCTCAACCTAACTCCCCACTGGACAATAATCTCGAGTGCATCGTTGAGCAGCTGCTGCAATTCCCTGCCGTCCGACGAAGCCGCAATCAGCAGAATGTCGTCCGCAAACGCCTGAACCAGCACATCTCCATATTGAGTGGGCTCGAGCAAAGGGTCCAGCAGGATGTTCCAAAGTATTGGCCCACATGATGAACCCTGAATGCAACCCATGTTTGTGTCCCTGCTTGTAGACTCGCCGGCATAACGAAGAAGGACCCTTCTGTCAGCCATGTAATTATGGATTAATCGTTGTATTGCAGAGTCTACGCCCTTGACGTGCAGTTGTCCCAGAATAGCGGGCCACCATGCGTGGTCGAACGCGCCTGCGATATCAAGCGACACTACCACGACGAGCCGCTTGGCTTCCAAGTGCCCACGGATCTCCGTCAGCGCGTCATACAACGCGTCCTCGGAGCTGCGCTGAGGCATGAAACCGTACTGGCGGGTACTGAGTTTTCCCTCCCTTCCAAGTTGCCACTGAAGTCTGTTGGTAAGGAGTTTTTCGAGCATTTTACCTAGAACCGGCAGGAGTCCAATAGGTCTATAAGAGTTGGGCTTAGTGTAGTTGTCCTTGGCCGGCTTAGGTATGATCTTAATAGTGGCAACTTTCCAGAGTTTTGGGAAAAACCCCATCCCCAGACAAAGTGTATAAATTCCCAGCAACAGTTCGCAATTCGCCCTATACGCCCTGAGGCAGATATCCAATGTGAGGCCATCACCACCGGGCGCCTTCTTGGGGTGCATATTTCGCAGCACCGATTCAAGCTCCTCCCGGGTGAAAGGCACAACCTCGCGTCCAATGGTGTCATCCGCTCTTAGTTGGCCCTCTAATTCTTTAATACCTGCCCTCAGATCAGCGTGGTCGGCATCATCGGCAGCCGGGTCATCGTGCGGGTAGAACGTGTCGGCGAGCCAGGCGGCGGAGTCCCGCGCGCTCAGCGTGTTGCCACTTTCATCCTCCAGCAGACAGTCCGCGGCGCCGGCCGAGGAGCAGGCTTTAATAATTCGGTACGAACGCCGCCACATCGTCTCCGTCCTCTCCCCAGTGCAGAAGGTTCTCCAACTCTCGGTGACAGCGGCATCAATGGCCCGTTTGTACTCTGCCTTGGCTGCAAGGTAGTTGTCAATTGCCGGACGCCGTCGGGCTGGGTTGGCCTTTCCTATCTTCCTTCTCAGCCGCGTCATCTCCGCCTTGAGGCGCGCGAGCTCCGGGCACCACCATCTGCAGGGTCTCTTCCGGACGCCATTCTTTAGGTGCGGTATAGCGCAGTCAGCTGCGCCAACGACGCAACTCGTGTACCGTTCCACCAGCTGGTCCAGGTCGGCAGCCGAGGCGGCGCGCTCCACTCTCTCTGTGTCAAGGCCTTCATCAGCGAGGCGGCGAAGGAACTCGCTCTCAAACAGCGTCCAGTTCGCCTTGTCCGCGTTGTAGACGCGCGTGGACGCCCGCCGCGCGCCATCGCTTGCCGCTCGCAGCTCAAACGTGATGGCCCTGTGGTCGGAAAGGCCGCCGAAACGCACATCCACTCGCCAGCACGAGGTGAGAGGCAACAGCGCCGCAGAGCAGGCCGTGACGTCAATTATGCTCTGTGCTTCCCGGCCATCGCGCAGCGCGTGGAATGTAGGCACGCTCCCCCGGTTCAGCACCTCAAGCCCCGCAGCAGCTAACGCCTCGACAACGCTCGCGCCGCGTGCGTCCTCCGCCTCGCAGCCCCACCAGTGACTCCTGGCGTTCACATCGCCACCCAGCAGTAGCAGATCTACTCCCATTGATGCAACCATCTCTCCAATCATGACCAGGTAAGTGTTCAAGTCTTCGTTCCCATCTAGATACACGCTAATGACTCCTATTCTCGCTGTGCCAATATCCAGGACGACACCGACGATGTCCTCTGTGACGTATCTGTTATTAATATTAAACGTGATTCCAGGATCGGCGACCACGACGGCGGCGCGCACAGGTCTGCCGGGAACGGCGGCTTCCTTTTGTACGACGCGGAGAGGTCTCGGCGCCCGCAGCCCTGCGCCGGCACCGACGTAGGGCTCCTGCAGGAGCATGAGTCGGGCACCACGCTCCGCCGCCTCCCTGAAGCAGGCATTCGTGGCGGCTCGGCCACGCCCCAGGTTGTACTGCACCACTAGCATGGAGTCGGAGGTTGCTGTCTCGTCGCCCTTAGCAATACCGTGTGCGCAGGCGAGCTAGGTGGTCCCAGCGGCACCATTCGGGGCACTTGGAGCTGTAGGCTGGGTGCTCAACATCGCTGTTGCGCGCCGCCTTGCAGTTAACGCAGCTAGGGGCGCCCGCCCTGTTGGGGCACTCGCGGGTGTCATGAGGCTGGGCGCAGTAGCCGCAAAGGCGTTCAGGCGCTCGGCACTCAGCCGCGCGGTGCGCGAACCCGAGGCAGCGGTAGCACTGGAGCAGGGGTGAGTGATCCACGGCGCGGACCATCTGGTAGCCCAGACGTAGACGCCTGTCCACAAGCGCTCTCCACAGGGCTGGGCTAACCTGCAGCACAACATTCTGCAGCGCTGACGTTCTACCCTTTATGCGACGCTGCACCTTAAAGCAACGCTGGTCCTCTGGTACAGTGGCAAGTATGCCCGTGTTTTGTCGCAGCAGCGCCTCTTCCAGGCGCGCGTCGTTCATTTCAGCCAGTACGCCCGTCAACCGCAACAGAGGGTCGCGCACGCGCGGCTCCGACACCTCCAGCGTGCCCCCGAGCGCCTGGATAGCGCCTCCCATGGCCTTCTTTTCGCGCTCCGTCTCCAGTGTTATAGCCAAGGTACTATTTTTACACCTTCTTACCGCATTTATACCGACTCCCAGCCCCACCACGTCCACGCCTCGCTTTATTTCTTTAAGGATGTCATCCCCGGTGTGTTGCGGGTTCGTGGATCTTATCAATATGGGGTGTCTAGCAATCTGCGCATACGTGGCGTGCCGCGCCGCACTCGGCCCGTCCTCGGCTCTGTACTGCGGCAAAACCGTAGCGCACGGTGCGTCGCCCTGTGTTGGTGGGCGGCCCAAGTCATCGCGTAATGCGCGCGCCTCCTCCAGCATCTGCCCCACAAGGCGAAGTCCAGCCGTGCTCTCAGCCGGCGGCACTTGTCGTTCCCTCATGCCGTCTCTGACCTCTTCCATCATACGGCGGACGGTCTCAGTCTCCCGCAGCGTCTCGGCGTTAGTGTGCCGCAGCTCTTCCAAGTTTAACTGGATGGTAGCATTTATGGATTCCAACTTACCTGTGTATATTTTTTGTTTCAGGGCAAGCTGCCTCTCTGCCTGGGCCAGGGCGCGCTCCTTATCTGCAATGTGCCGCCCCCGCGAGTCCGCGAGGCTCAGCACCATATGGTGCAGATCTTTGAGCCCCGCTATCACCGAGCTCTTAATATCGCGATGAAGGTTGTGCGACTTCTCGAGCTCCGTCAAAGTGGATGTCAGCAGATGGTTCGCGGTCCGTGGCACATTCGGCATGGGTACAATTTTGCCGTCCCGTAGGGATATATTTGACGTCTCAAGGAAGGCCAGGCTGTAGGCGGGGGAGGCCGCCTCGTCACCCAAGCCGCCACCGCCATAGTTCTGCGTCGTCTCCACCGGTCCAGCACCAACTTTGGGTGGCGTGTTACGCGTTAGGGTTGGCGTGCCCTGCGCCAACGGCAGCTCGGGTCCATCAGCGTTGGTCTCGGAGATGTCAGTTGACCCGGAATTAAGCGACTCAACCCGCCTTCTGATGCTACCGGGGGCTGGCCACTCGCCTTCCACGGCGTCACTGTATCCTGGAGTAGCCGCCTCCACGCTCGACTCGGATGTGGCCTCCACGGGGCGCGCAGTGAGCGGCTGCGAAAGAAATCCCGGCGGCGCTACGATGCCCGCGCGCAGTCCTCGCTTCGGTTGGATGGGCTCGTTCGGGCATGATGCCAGTGGCCGCGAGCCCAACGCCTCAAAGCCCCCGTCACTTCTACCAGCCTGGCCAGTAGTCCTACCCTTAGGCACCGTAGTTGATTTAGCCCTAGGCTTCATTTAAGGATTGTTTTACTATTTAGTCTTTAAAAATTTTGTTTCACAGATTAAGTTAAGCTGAAAAAGAGAATGTATTATCAAATAAAGAACTATGCACTTTGTTTTATAAATAAAGATTATTTTTAACTAAGCTGCTAATAAATAAAGATGACCCCCTTATTAATCAATTATTAACATTAAATGATTTATGTAACCCTTTAAGTATTTACTTTAATTTCCCTAAAAAGAAGAATCCCTTGTAGTTGGTAAGATAGGTGGTCCTTTCCCCCAACAATCCCTATTTAAAGAATCTGTCCGCTGCAACACCCACGCAGATGCTTTACAGGAAGCTGGGCCACCCGGTCGTCAGAGCAGTAAGTAGCCGTGTTAGGGATAGGTACCTAAGCAAAGCAGATGGAAGGCTATAATAGCAGACAGGTTCAACTCAAAAATCACCCCGCCAACCCAAAATTTTGTGTGTGATGCCGGATTAGGCTCCCCAGGGCAATAATTAATTTATATTGAGACCTGTCCCTTAGTAATAGAAAGGCGATGGACAGAATGGCACAAGGAAACAAGGCGGCGCAAGGCCAACAACACACAGGATAACACTGGTGCAATAATAACCTAACCTAAAAATGACCCCATCCATAGGCAGCCCCAAATACTAAATTAAACTGCAAAGAAGGCCTCCGAGCACCTAATTCCGATGTTGATATTATAATATACTTCAATAGAATAGGCAGGTGTGTATAGGGCACCCCCTAGTAGTGTACAAACTATAATAATGGCTATAATTAGTAATGATTTCCTATCATGTGTCCTTCCAGAATGTACTTCTTAGAGGCCCCAGACACTTCTTGGGAGCTTGATGATGGAGTCTGGAGGGAGTTTGAGTGCCCAGACACAATGGTTGAGAGATTGTACAGTATTTCTTCTGATGTTTGAACTTGGGTTTTGTCACCAAGAATGTAAACAAAGATCACAACAACAAAAATTTACAAAGTGTTGTATCTGTTCTTAGAGGCCCCAGACACTTCTTGGGAGCTTGATGATGGAGTCTGGAGGGAGTTTGAGTGCCCAGACACAATGGTTGAGAGATTGTACAGTATTTCTTCTGATGTTTGAACTTGGGTTTTGTCACCAAGAATGTAAACAAAGATCACAACAACAAAAATTTACAAAGTGTTGTATCTCTTCAAATACTTGAAGAAAAGTAGAAAACTAATTATGTAGGCGTTAAATAGGTTGAGTATTGTTGTTTTTAATTAAAAAATATATAGGTTGCAACTTGTTTTAATTCAGGATTTCACTTGTAAGTTTCAACTTATTGTGAAACATTAAAACTGTTATATCTCAGTAGAAAACACTCCGATTTTAATTATTTTAACAGTTTTGGATTGGTAAAAATTATCTTGACCATCCAATTGCTATTTGAAGGCGCCACAGTCACTAAAAATCACTTCGAACTTGTATGGTGATAACTGAAAAATGCTGTAACTCACTGTTCCTTAGGTAATAAAATCCAAAACTTTGGCGGATGATGCACAATGTCTTATTGCACAGATCTGCACTTCAAAACTGTTAGGTTACCGCTCAAAAATGAGCAGCGCACACACTTTTATTCCTAAACACTTGGTTTTTCACTCATAACTTTGTGAAAATAGCACTTTTTTTAAGAAATTTTTTCACTTTTAAGTAGGAAATAATAGCGCGCACACGTTTTAATGATCGAACGAATTAATTCGCGTACTTTTCTATTTTTCCTGATTTTATATCGCGGAAAGGCTTCAAAACGCTGGCGCTTCGACTGTGGCCCGGTTAGGTTGGGTTAGGTTAGGTTAGGTTAGGTTAGGTTAGGTTAGGTTAGGTTAGGTTAGGTTAGGTTAGGTTAGGTTAGGTTAGGTTAGGTTAGGTTAGGTTAGGTTAGGTTAGGTTAGGTTAGGTTAGGTTAGGTTAGGTTAGGTTAGGTTAGGTTAGGTTAGGTTAGGTTAGGTTAGGTTAGGTTAGGTTAGGTTAGGTTAGGTTAGGTTAGGTTAGGTTAGGTTAGGTTAGGTTAGGTTAGGTTAGGTTAGGTTAGGTTAGGTTAGGTTAGGTTAGGTTAGGTTAGGTTAGGTTAGGTTAGGTTAGGTTAGGTTAGGTTAGGTTAGGTTAGGTTAGGTTAGGTTAGGTTAGGTTAGGTTAGGTTAGGTTAGGTTAGGTTAGGTTAGGTTAGGTTAGGTTAGGTTAGGTTAGGTTAGGTTAGGTTAGGTTAGGTTAGGTTAGGTTAGGTTAGGTTAGGTTAGGTTAGGTTAGGTTAGGTTAGGTTAGGTTAGGTTAGGTTAGGTTAGGTTAGGTTAGGTTAGGTTAGGTTAGGTTAGGTTAGGTTAGGTTAGGTTAGGTTAGGTTAGGTTAGGTTAGGTTAGGTTAGGTTAGGTTAGGTTAGGTTAGGTTAGGTTAGGTTAGGTTAGGTTAGGTTAGGTTAGGTTAGGTTAGGTTAGGTTAGGTTAGGTTAGGTTAGGTTAGGTTAGGTTAGGTTAGGTTAGGTTAGGTTAGGTTAGGTTAGGTTAGGTTAGGTTAGGTTAGGTTAGGTTAGGTTAGGTTAGGTTAGGTTAGGTTAGGTTAGGTTAGGTTAGGTTAGGTTAGGTTAGGTTAGGTTAGGTTAGGTTAGGTTAGGTTAGGTTAGGTTAGGTTAGGTTAGGTTAGGTTAGGTTAGGTTAGGTTAGGTTAGGTTAGGTTAGGTTAGGTTAGGTTAGGTTAGGTTAGGTTAGGTTAGGTTAGGTTAGGTTAGGTTAGGTTAGGTTAGGTTAGGTTAGGTTAGGTTAGGTTAGGTTAGGTTAGGTTAGGTTAGGTTAGGTTAGGTTAGGTTAGGTTAGGTTAGGTTAGGTTAGGTTAGGTTAGGTTAGGTTAGGTTAGGTTAGGTTAGGTTAGGTTAGGTTAGGTTAGGTTAGGTTAGGTTAGGTTAGGTTAGGTTAGGTTAGGTTAGGTTAGGTTAGGTTAGGTTAGGTTAGGTTAGGTTAGGTTAGGTTAGGTTAGGTTAGGTTAGGTTAGGTTAGGTTAGGTTAGGTTAGGTTAGGTTAGGTTAGGTTAGGTTAGGTTAGGTTAGGTTAGGTTAGGTTAGGTTAGGTTAGGTTAGGTTAGGTTAGGTTAGGTTAGGTTAGGTTAGGTTAGGTTAGGTTAGGTTAGGTTAGGTTAGGTTAGGTTAGGTTAGGTTAGGTTAGGTTAGGTTAGGTTAGGTTAGGTTAGGTTAGGTTAGGTTAGGTTAGGTTAGGTTAGGTTAGGTTAGGTTAGGTTAGGTTAGGTTAGGTTAGGTTAGGTTAGGTTAGGTTAGGTTAGGTTAGGTTAGGTTAGGTTAGGTTAGGTTAGGTTAGGTTAGGTTAGGTTAGGTTAGGTTAGGTTAGGTTAGGTTAGGTTAGGTTAGGTTAGGTTAGGTTAGGTTAGGTTAGGTTAGGTTAGGTTAGGTTAGGTTAGGTTAGGTTAGGTTAGGTTAGGTTAGGTTAGGTTAGGTTAGGTTAGGTTAGGTTAGGTTAGGTTAGGTTAGGTTAGGTTAGGTTAGGTTAGGTTAGGTTAGGTTAGGTTAGGTTAGGTTAGGTTAGGTTAGGTTAGGTTAGGTTAGGTTAGGTTAGGTTAGGTTAGGTTAGGTTAGGTTAGGTTAGGTTAGGTTAGGTTAGGTTAGGTTAGGTTAGGTTAGGTTAGGTTAGGTTAGGTTAGGTTAGGTTAGGTTAGGTTAGGTTAGGTTAGGTTAGGTTAGGTTAGGTTAGGTTAGGTTAGGTTAGGTTAGGTTAGGTTAGGTTAGGTTAGGTTAGGTTAGGTTAGGTTAGGTTAGGTTAGGTTAGGTTAGGTTAGGTTAGGTTAGGTTAGGTTAGGTTAGGTTAGGTTAGGTTAGGTTAGGTTAGGTTAGGTTAGGTTAGGTTAGGTTAGGTTAGGTTAGGTTAGGTTAGGTTAGGTTAGGTTAGGTTAGGTTAGGTTAGGTTAGGTTAGGTTAGGTTAGGTTAGGTTAGGTTAGGTTAGGTTAGGTTAGGTTAGGTTAGGTTAGGTTAGGTTAGGTTAGGTTAGGTTAGGTTAGGTTAGGTTAGGTTAGGTTAGGTTAGGTTAGGTTAGGTTAGGTTAGGTTAGGTTAGGTTAGGTTAGGTTAGGTTAGGTTAGGTTAGGTTAGGTTAGGTTAGGTTAGGTTAGGTTAGGTTAGGTTAGGTTAGGTTAGGTTAGGTTAGGTTAGGTTAGGTTAGGTTAGGTTAGGTTAGGTTAGGTTAGGTTAGGTTAGGTTAGGTTAGGTTAGGTTAGGTTAGGTTAGGTTAGGTTAGGTTAGGTTAGGTTAGGTTAGGTTAGGTTAGGTTAGGTTAGGTTAGGTTAGGTTAGGTTAGGTTAGGTTAGGTTAGGTTAGGTTAGGTTAGGTTAGGTTAGGTTAGGTTAGGTTAGGTTAGGTTAGGTTAGGTTAGGTTAGGTTAGGTTAGGTTAGGTTAGGTTAGGTTAGGTTAGGTTAGGTTAGGTTAGGTTAGGTTAGGTTAGGTTAGGTTAGGTTAGGTTAGGTTAGGTTAGGTTAGGTTAGGTTAGGTTAGGTTAGGTTAGGTTAGGTTAGGTTAGGTTAGGTTAGGTTAGGTTAGGTTAGGTTAGGTTAGGTTAGGTTAGGTTAGGTTAGGTTAGGTTAGGTTAGGTTAGGTTAGGTTAGGTTAGGTTAGGTTAGGTTAGGTTAGGTTAGGTTAGGTTAGGTTAGGTTAGGTTAGGTTAGGTTAGGTTAGGTTAGGTTAGGTTAGGTTAGGTTAGGTTAGGTTAGGTTAGGTTAGGTTAGGTTAGGTTAGGTTAGGTTAGGTTAGGTTAGGTTAGGTTAGGTTAGGTTAGGTTAGGTTAGGTTAGGTTAGGTTAGGTTAGGTTAGGTTAGGTTAGGTTAGGTTAGGTTAGGTTAGGTTAGGTTAGGTTAGGTTAGGTTAGGTTAGGTTAGGTTAGGTTAGGTTAGGTTAGGTTAGGTTAGGTTAGGTTAGGTTAGGTTAGGTTAGGTTAGGTTAGGTTAGGTTAGGTTAGGTTAGGTTAGGTTAGGTTAGGTTAGGTTAGGTTAGGTTAGGTTAGGTTAGGTTAGGTTAGGTTAGGTTAGGTTAGGTTAGGTTAGGTTAGGTTAGGTTAGGTTAGGTTAGGTTAGGTTAGGTTAGGTTAGGTTAGGTTAGGTTAGGTTAGGTTAGGTTAGGTTAGGTTAGGTTAGGTTAGGTTAGGTTAGGTTAGGTTAGGTTAGGTTAGGTTAGGTTAGGTTAGGTTAGGTTAGGTTAGGTTAGGTTAGGTTAGGTTAGGTTAGGTTAGGTTAGGTTAGGTTAGGTTAGGTTAGGTTAGGTTAGGTTAGGTTAGGTTAGGTTAGGTTAGGTTAGGTTAGGTTAGGTTAGGTTAGGTTAGGTTAGGTTAGGTTAGGTTAGGTTAGGTTAGGTTAGGTTAGGTTAGGTTAGGTTAGGTTAGGTTAGGTTAGGTTAGGTTAGGTTAGGTTAGGTTAGGTTAGGTTAGGTTAGGTTAGGTTAGGTTAGGTTAGGTTAGGTTAGGTTAGGTTAGGTTAGGTTAGGTTAGGTTAGGTTAGGTTAGGTTAGGTTAGGTTAGGTTAGGTTAGGTTAGGTTAGGTTAGGTTAGGTTAGGTTAGGTTAGGTTAGGTTAGGTTAGGTTAGGTTAGGTTAGGTTAGGTTAGGTTAGGTTAGGTTAGGTTAGGTTAGGTTAGGTTAGGTTAGGTTAGGTTAGGTTAGGTTAGGTTAGGTTAGGTTAGGTTAGGTTAGGTTAGGTTAGGTTAGGTTAGGTTAGGTTAGGTTAGGTTAGGTTAGGTTAGGTTAGGTTAGGTTAGGTTAGGTTAGGTTAGGTTAGGTTAGGTTAGGTTAGGTTAGGTTAGGTTAGGTTAGGTTAGGTTAGGTTAGGTTAGGTTAGGTTAGGTTAGGTTAGGTTAGGTTAGGTTAGGTTAGGTTAGGTTAGGTTAGGTTAGGTTAGGTTAGGTTAGGTTAGGTTAGGTTAGGTTAGGTTAGGTTAGGTTAGGTTAGGTTAGGTTAGGTTAGGTTAGGTTAGGTTAGGTTAGGTTAGGTTAGGTTAGGTTAGGTTAGGTTAGGTTAGGTTAGGTTAGGTTAGGTTAGGTTAGGTTAGGTTAGGTTAGGTTAGGTTAGGTTAGGTTAGGTTAGGTTAGGTTAGGTTAGGTTAGGTTAGGTTAGGTTAGGTTAGGTTAGGTTAGGTTAGGTTAGGTTAGGTTAGGTTAGGTTAGGTTAGGTTAGGTTAGGTTAGGTTAGGTTAGGTTAGGTTAGGTTAGGTTAGGTTAGGTTAGGTTAGGTTAGGTTAGGTTAGGTTAGGTTAGGTTAGGTTAGGTTAGGTTAGGTTAGGTTAGGTTAGGTTAGGTTAGGTTAGGTTAGGTTAGGTTAGGTTAGGTTAGGTTAGGTTAGGTTAGGTTAGGTTAGGTTAGGTTAGGTTAGGTTAGGTTAGGTTAGGTTAGGTTAGGTTAGGTTAGGTTAGGTTAGGTTAGGTTAGGTTAGGTTAGGTTAGGTTAGGTTAGGTTAGGTTAGGTTAGGTTAGGTTAGGTTAGGTTAGGTTAGGTTAGGTTAGGTTAGGTTAGGTTAGGTTAGGTTAGGTTAGGTTAGGTTAGGTTAGGTTAGGTTAGGTTAGGTTAGGTTAGGTTAGGTTAGGTTAGGTTAGGTTAGGTTAGGTTAGGTTAGGTTAGGTTAGGTTAGGTTAGGTTAGGTTAGGTTAGGTTAGGTTAGGTTAGGTTAGGTTAGGTTAGGTTAGGTTAGGTTAGGTTAGGTTAGGTTAGGTTAGGTTAGGTTAGGTTAGGTTAGGTTAGGTTAGGTTAGGTTAGGTTAGGTTAGGTTAGGTTAGGTTAGGTTAGGTTAGGTTAGGTTAGGTTAGGTTAGGTTAGGTTAGGTTAGGTTAGGTTAGGTTAGGTTAGGTTAGGTTAGGTTAGGTTAGGTTAGGTTAGGTTAGGTTAGGTTAGGTTAGGTTAGGTTAGGTTAGGTTAGGTTAGGTTAGGTTAGGTTAGGTTAGGTTAGGTTAGGTTAGGTTAGGTTAGGTTAGGTTAGGTTAGGTTAGGTTAGGTTAGGTTAGGTTAGGTTAGGTTAGGTTAGGTTAGGTTAGGTTAGGTTAGGTTAGGTTAGGTTAGGTTAGGTTAGGTTAGGTTAGGTTAGGTTAGGTTAGGTTAGGTTAGGTTAGGTTAGGTTAGGTTAGGTTAGGTTAGGTTAGGTTAGGTTAGGTTAGGTTAGGTTAGGTTAGGTTAGGTTAGGTTAGGTTAGGTTAGGTTAGGTTAGGTTAGGTTAGGTTAGGTTAGGTTAGGTTAGGTTAGGTTAGGTTAGGTTAGGTTAGGTTAGGTTAGGTTAGGTTAGGTTAGGTTAGGTTAGGTTAGGTTAGGTTAGGTTAGGTTAGGTTAGGTTAGGTTAGGTTAGGTTAGGTTAGGTTAGGTTAGGTTAGTAGGTTAGGTTAGGTTAGGTTAGTTAGGTTAGGTTAGGTTAGGTTAGGTTAGGTTAGGTTAGGTTAGGTTAGGTTAGGTTAGGTTAGGTTAGGTTAGGTTAGGTTAGGTTAGGTTAGGTTAGGTTAGGTTAGGTTAGGTTAGGTTAGGTTAGGTTAGGTTAGGTTAGGTTAGGTTAGGTTAGGTTAGGTTAGGTTAGGTTAGGTTAGGTTAGGTTAGGTTAGGTTAGGTTAGGTTAGGTTAGGTTAGGTTAGGTTAGGTTAGTTAGGTTAGGTTAGGTTAGGTTAGGTTAGGTTAGGTTAGGTTAGGTTAGGTTAGGTTAGGTTAGGTTAGGTTAGGTTAGGTTAGGTTAGGTTAGGTTAGGTTAGGTTAGGTTAGGTTAGGTTAGGTTAGGTTAGGTTAGGTTAGGTTAGGTTAGGTTAGGTTAGGTTAGGTTAGGTTAGGTTAGGTTAGGTTAGGTTAGGTTAGGTTAGGTTAGGTTAGGTTAGGTTAGTTAGGTTAGGTTAGGTTAGGTTAGGTTAGGTTAGGTTAGGTTAGGTTAGGTTAGGTTAGGTTAGGTTAGGTTAGGTTAGGTTAGGTTAGGTTAGGTTAGGTTAGTTAGGTTAGGTTAGGTTAGGTTAGGTTAGGTTAGGTTAGGTTAGGTTAGGTTAGGTTAGGTTAGGTTAGGTTAGGTTAGGTTAGGTTAGGTTAGGTTAGGTTAGGTTAGGTTAGGTTAGGTTAGGTTAGGTTAGGTTAGGTTAGGTTAGGTTAGGTTAGGTTAGGTTAGGTTAGGTTAGGTTAGGTTAGGTTAGGTTAGGTTAGGTTAGGTTAGGTTAGGTTAGGTAGGTTAGGTTAGGTTAGGTTAGGTTAGGTTAGGTTAGGTTAGGTTAGGTTAGGTTAGGTTAGGTTAGGTTAGGTTAGGTTAGGTTAGGTTAGGTTAGGTTAGGTTAGGTTAGTTAGGTTAGGTTAGGTTAGGTTAGGTTAGGTTAGGTTAGGTTAGGTTAGGTTAGGTTAGGT
>CAUJBF010000004.1:0-37500 GCA_963082625.1 Pasiphila rectangulata
AGCACAAAAAACCAGAAATCTTAGCAATATTTGTATGAAAATCTCGTCGGGTTATGTAAACTTTTTGTTGGCAAATGTTTAGGAAACTCGATTTTTTCGAACTTTCTCTCGCTAATTGAATTTTTTCTGTTGCAGGTACATGCAGGGAGGTCAGCAGAGGTGTTACAGGCAGAAAAAGATGGTAAATTTGGAAGAAATTTATGAAAAACAACGTTTTTTGGTTAAATCTAAGTTAAAATCAATGAAAAAGTTAAGAAAATCTCCGAAAATAGGTGTAGAAGATCGGGAATAGGTTTTGCGGATGTCTACACACCACTACGCAACTATTGAAGCTAAAAGAAAAAACGAAAGCACAAAAAACCAGAAATCTTAGCAATATTTGTATGAAAATCTCGTCGGGTTATGTAAACTTTTTGTTGGCAAATGTTTAGGAAACTCGATTTTTTCGAACTTTCTCTCGCTAATTGAATTTTTTCTGTTGCAGGTACATGCAGGGAGGTCAGCAGAGGTGTTACAGGCAGAAAAAGATGGTAAATTTGGAAGAAATTTATGAAAAACAACGTTTTTTTGGTTAAATCTAAGTTAAAATCAATGAAAAAGTTAAGAAAATCTCCGAAAATAGGTGTAGAAGATCGGGAATAGGTTTTGCGGATGTCTACACACCACTACGCAACTATTGAAGCTAAAAGAAAAAACGAAAGCACAAAAAACCAGAAATCTTAGCAATATTTGTATGAAAATCTCGTCGGGTTATGTAAACTTTTTGTTGGCAAATGTTTAGGAAACTCGATTTTTTCGAACTTTCTCTCGCTAATTGAATTTTTTCTGTTGCAGGTACATGCAGGGAGGTCAGCAGAGGTGTTACAGGCAGAAAAAGATGGTAAATTTGGAAGAAATTTATGAAAAACAACGTTTTTTGGTTAAATCTAAGTTAAAATCAATGAAAAAGTTAAGAAAATCTCCGAAAATAGGTGTAGAAGATCGGGAATAGGTTTTGCGGATGTCTACACACCACTACGCAACTATTGAAGCTAAAGAAAAAACGAAAGCACAAAAAACCAGAAATCTTAGCAATATTTGTATGAAAATCTCGTCGGGTTATGTAAACTTTTTGTTGGCAAATGTTTAGGAAACTCGATTTTTTCGAACTTTCTCTCGCTAATTGAATTTTTTCTGTTGCAGGTACATGCAGGGAGGTCAGCAGAGGTGTTACAGGCAGAAAAAGATGGTAAATTTGGAAGAAATTTATGAAAAACAACGTTTTTTGGTTAAATCTAAGTTAAAATCAATGAAAAAGTTAAGAAATCTCCGAAAATAGGTGTAGAAGATCGGGAATAGGTTTTGCGGATGTCTACACACCACTACGCAACTATTGAAGCTAAAAGAAAAAACGAAAGCACAAAAAACCAGAAATCTTAGCAATATTTGTATGAAAATCTCGTCGGGTTATGTAAACTTTTTGTTGGCAAATGTTTAGGAAACTCGATTTTTTCGAACTTTCTCTCGCTAATTGAATTTTTTCTGTTGCAGGTACATGCAGGGAGGTCAGCAGAGGTGTTACAGGCAGAAAAAGATGGTAAATTTGGAAGAAATTTATGAAAAACAACGTTTTTTGGTTAAATCTAAGTTAAAATCAATGAAAAAGTTAAGAAAATCTCCGAAAATAGGTGTAGAAGATCGGGAATAGGTTTTGCGGATGTCTACACACCACTACGCAACTATTGAAGCTAAAAGAAAAAACGAAAGCACAAAAAACCAGAAATCTTAGCAATATTTGTATGAAAATCTCGTCGGGTTATGTAAACTTTTTGTTGGCAAATGTTTAGGAAACTCGATTTTTTCGAACTTTCTCTCGCTAATTGAATTTTTTCTGTTGCAGGTACATGCAGGGAGGTCAGCAGAGGTGTTACAGGCAGAAAAAGATGGTAAATTTGGAAGAAATTTATGAAAAACAACGTTTTTTGGTTAAATCTAAGTTAAAATCAATGAAAAAGTTAAGAAAATCTCCGAAAATAGGTGTAGAAGATCGGGAATAGGTTTTGCGGATGTCTACACACCACTACGCAACTATTGAAGCTAAAAGAAAAAACGAAAGCACAAAAAACCAGAAATCTTAGCAATATTTGTATGAAAATCTCGTCGGGTTATGTAAACTTTTTGTTGGCAAATGTTTAGGAAACTCGATTTTTTCGAACTTTCTCTCGCTAATTGAATTTTTTCTGTTGCAGGTACATGCAGGGAGGTCAGCAGAGGTGTTACAGGCAGAAAAAGATGGTAAATTTGGAAGAAATTTATGAAAAACAACGTTTTTTGGTTAAATCTAAGTTAAAATCAATGAAAAAGTTAAGAAAATCTCCGAAAATAGGTGTAGAAGATCGGGAATAGGTTTTGCGGATGTCTACACACCACTACGCAACTATTGAAGCTAAAAGAAAAAACGAAAGCACAAAAAACCAGAAATCTTAGCAATATTTGTATGAAAATCTCGTCGGGTTATGTAAACTTTTTGTTGGCAAATGTTTAGGAAACTCGATTTTTTCGAACTTTCTCTCGCTAATTGAATTTTTTCTGTTGCAGGTACATGCAGGGAGGTCAGCAGAGGTGTTACAGGCAGAAAAAGATGGTAAATTTGGAAGAAATTTATGAAAAACAACGTTTTTTGGTTAAATCTAAGTTAAAATCAATGAAAAAGTTAAGAAAATCTCCGAAAATAGGTGTAGAAGATCGGGAATAGGTTTTGCGGATGTCTACACACCACTACGCAACTATTGAAGCTAAAAGAAAAAACGAAAGCACAAAAAACCAGAAATCTTAGCAATATTTGTATGAAAATCTCGTCGGGTTATGTAAACTTTTTGTTGGCAAATGTTTAGGAAACTCGATTTTTTCGAACTTTCTCTCGCTAATTGAATTTTTTCTGTTGCAGGTACATGCAGGGAGGTCAGCAGAGGTGTTACAGGCAGAAAAAGATGGTAAATTTGGAAGAAATTTATGAAAAACAACGTTTTTTGGTTAAATCTAAGTTAAAATCAATGAAAAAGTTAAGAAAATCTCCGAAAATAGGTGTAGAAGATCGGGAATAGGTTTTGCGGATGTCTACACACCACTACGCAACTATTGAAGCTAAAAGAAAAAACGAAAGCACAAAAAACCAGAAATCTTAGCAATATTTGTATGAAAATCTCGTCGGGTTATGTAAACTTTTTGTTGGCAAATGTTTAGGAAACTCGATTTTTTCGAACTTTCTCTCGCTAATTGAATTTTTTCTGTTGCAGGTACATGCAGGGAGGTCAGCAGAGGTGTTACAGGCAGAAAAAGATGGTAAATTTGGAAGAAATTTATGAAAAACAACGTTTTTTGGTTAAATCTAAGTTAAAATCAATGAAAAAGTTAAGAAAATCTCCGAAAATAGGTGTAGAAGATCGGGAATAGGTTTTGCGGATGTCTACACACCACTACGCAACTATTGAAGCTAAAAGAAAAAACGAAAGCACAAAAAACCAGAAATCTTAGCAATATTTGTATGAAAATCTCGTCGGGTTATGTAAACTTTTTGTTGGCAAATGTTTAGGAAACTCGATTTTTTCGAACTTTCTCTCGCTAATTGAATTTTTTCTGTTGCAGGTACATGCAGGGAGGTCAGCAGAGGTGTTACAGGCAGAAAAAGATGGTAAATTTGGAAGAAATTTATGAAAAACAACGTTTTTTGGTTAAATCTAAGTTAAAATCAATGAAAAAGTTAAGAAAATCTCCGAAAATAGGTGTAGAAGATCGGGAATAGGTTTTGCGGATGTCTACACACCACTACGCAACTATTGAAGCTAAAAGAAAAAACGAAAGCACAAAAAACCAGAAATCTTAGCAATATTTGTATGAAAATCTCGTCGGGTTATGTAAACTTTTTGTTGGCAAATGTTTAGGAAACTCGATTTTTTCGAACTTTCTCTCGCTAATTGAATTTTTTCTGTTGCAGGTACATGCAGGGAGGTCAGCAGAGGTGTTACAGGCAGAAAAAGATGGTAAATTTGGAAGAAATTTATGAAAAACAACGTTTTTTGGTTAAATCTAAGTTAAAATCAATGAAAAAGTTAAGAAAATCTCCGAAAATAGGTGTAGAAGATCGGGAATAGGTTTTGCGGATGTCTACACACCACTACGCAACTATTGAAGCTAAAAGAAAAAACGAAAGCACAAAAAACCAGAAATCTTAGCAATATTTGTATGAAAATCTCGTCGGGTTATGTAAACTTTTTGTTGGCAAATGTTTAGGAAACTCGATTTTTTCGAACTTTCTCTCGCTAATTGAATTTTTTCTGTTGCAGGTACATGCAGGGAGGTCAGCAGAGGTGTTACAGGCAGAAAAAGATGGTAAATTTGGAAGAAATTTATGAAAAACAACGTTTTTTGGTTAAATCTAAGTTAAAATCAATGAAAAAGTTAAGAAAATCTCCGAAAATAGGTGTAGAAGATCGGGAATAGGTTTTGCGGATGTCTACACACCACTACGCAACTATTGAAGCTAAAAGAAAAAACGAAAGCACAAAAAACCAGAAATCTTAGCAATATTTGTATGAAAATCTCGTCGGGTTATGTAAACTTTTTGTTGGCAAATGTTTAGGAAACTCGATTTTTTCGAACTTTCTCTCGCTAATTGAATTTTTTCTGTTGCAGGTACATGCAGGGAGGTCAGCAGAGGTGTTACAGGCAGAAAAAGATGGTAAATTTGGAAGAAATTTATGAAAAACAACGTTTTTTGGTTAAATCTAAGTTAAAATCAATGAAAAAGTTAAGAAAATCTCCGAAAATAGGTGTAGAAGATCGGGAATAGGTTTTGCGGATGTCTACACACCACTACGCAACTATTGAAGCTAAAAGAAAAAACGAAAGCACAAAAAACCAGAAATCTTAGCAATATTTGTATGAAAATCTCGTCGGGTTATGTAAACTTTTTGTTGGCAAATGTTTAGGAAACTCGATTTTTTCGAACTTTCTCTCGCTAATTGAATTTTTTCTGTTGCAGGTACATGCAGGGAGGTCAGCAGAGGTGTTACAGGCAGAAAAAGATGGTAAATTTGGAAGAAATTTATGAAAAACAACGTTTTTTGGTTAAATCTAAGTTAAAATCAATGAAAAAGTTAAGAAAATCTCCGAAAATAGGTGTAGAAGATCGGGAATAGGTTTTGCGGATGTCTACACACCACTACGCAACTATTGAAGCTAAAAGAAAAAACGAAAGCACAAAAAACCAGAAATCTTAGCAATATTTGTATGAAAATCTCGTCGGGTTATGTAAACTTTTTGTTGGCAAATGTTTAGGAAACTCGATTTTTTCGAACTTTCTCTCGCTAATTGAATTTTTTCTGTTGCAGGTACATGCAGGGAGGTCAGCAGAGGTGTTACAGGCAGAAAAAGATGGTAAATTTGGAAGAAATTTATGAAAAACAACGTTTTTTGGTTAAATCTAAGTTAAAATCAATGAAAAAGTTAAGAAAATCTCCGAAAATAGGTGTAGAAGATCGGGAATAGGTTTTGCGGATGTCTACACACCACTACGCAACTATTGAAGCTAAAAGAAAAAACGAAAGCACAAAAAACCAGAAATCTTAGCAATATTTGTATGAAAATCTCGTCGGGTTATGTAAACTTTTTGTTGGCAAATGTTTAGGAAACTCGATTTTTTCGAACTTTCTCTCGCTAATTGAATTTTTTCTGTTGCAGGTACATGCAGGGAGGTCAGCAGAGGTGTTACAGGCAGAAAAAGATGGTAAATTTGGAAGAAATTTATGAAAAACAACGTTTTTTGGTTAAATCTAAGTTAAAATCAATGAAAAAGTTAAGAAAATCTCCGAAAATAGGTGTAGAAGATCGGGAATAGGTTTTGCGGATGTCTACACACCACTACGCAACTATTGAAGCTAAAAGAAAAAACGAAAGCACAAAAAACCAGAAATCTTAGCAATATTTGTATGAAAATCTCGTCGGGTTATGTAAACTTTTTGTTGGCAAATGTTTAGGAAACTCGATTTTTTCGAACTTTCTCTCGCTAATTGAATTTTTTCTGTTGCAGGTACATGCAGGGAGGTCAGCAGAGGTGTTACAGGCAGAAAAAGATGGTAAATTTGGAAGAAATTTATGAAAAACAACGTTTTTTGGTTAAATCTAAGTTAAAATCAATGAAAAAGTTAAGAAAATCTCCGAAAATAGGTGTAGAAGATCGGGAATAGGTTTTGCGGATGTCTACACACCACTACGCAACTATTGAAGCTAAAAGAAAAAACGAAAGCACAAAAACCAGAAATCTTAGCAATATTTGTATGAAAATCTCGTCGGGTTATGTAAACTTTTTGTTGGCAAATGTTTAGGAAACTCGATTTTTTCGAACTTTCTCTCGCTAATTGAATTTTTTCTGTTGCAGGTACATGCAGGGAGGTCAGCAGAGGTGTTACAGGCAGAAAAAGATGGTAAATTTGGAAGAAATTTATGAAAAACAACGTTTTTTGGTTAAATCTAAGTTAAAATCAATGAAAAAGTTAAGAAAATCTCCGAAAATAGGTGTAGAAGATCGGGAATAGGTTTTGCGGATGTCTACACACCACTACGCAACTATTGAAGCTAAAAGAAAAAACGAAAGCACAAAAAACCAGAAATCTTAGCAATATTTGTATGAAAATCTCGTCGGGTTATGTAAACTTTTTGTTGGCAAATGTTTAGGAAACTCGATTTTTTCGAACTTTCTCTCGCTAATTGAATTTTTTCTGTTGCAGGTACATGCAGGGAGGTCAGCAGAGGTGTTACAGGCAGAAAAAGATGGTAAATTTGGAAGAAATTTATGAAAAACAACGTTTTTTGGTTAAATCTAAGTTAAAATCAATGAAAAAGTTAAGAAAATCTCCGAAAATAGGTGTAGAAGATCGGGAATAGGTTTTGCGGATGTCTACACACCACTACGCAACTATTGAAGCTAAAAGAAAAAACGAAAGCACAAAAAACCAGAAATCTTAGCAATATTTGTATGAAAATCTCGTCGGGTTATGTAAACTTTTTGTTGGCAAATGTTTAGGAAACTCGATTTTTTCGAACTTTCTCTCGCTAATTGAATTTTTTCTGTTGCAGGTACATGCAGGGAGGTCAGCAGAGGTGTTACAGGCAGAAAAAGATGGTAAATTTGGAAGAAATTTATGAAAAACAACGTTTTTTGGTTAAATCTAAGTTAAAATCAATGAAAAAGTTAAGAAAATCTCCGAAAATAGGTGTAGAAGATCGGGAATAGGTTTTGCGGATGTCTACACACCACTACGCAACTATTGAAGCTAAAAGAAAAAACGAAAGCACAAAAAACCAGAAATCTTAGCAATATTTGTATGAAAATCTCGTCGGGTTATGTAAACTTTTTGTTGGCAAATGTTTAGGAAACTCGATTTTTTCGAACTTTCTCTCGCTAATTGAATTTTTTCTGTTGCAGGTACATGCAGGGAGGTCAGCAGAGGTGTTACAGGCAGAAAAAGATGGTAAATTTGGAAGAAATTTATGAAAAACAACGTTTTTTGGTTAAATCTAAGTTAAAATCAATGAAAAAGTTAAGAAAATCTCCGAAAATAGGTGTAGAAGATCGGGAATAGGTTTTGCGGATGTCTACACACCACTACGCAACTATTGAAGCTAAAAGAAAAAACGAAAGCACAAAAAACCAGAAATCTTAGCAATATTTGTATGAAAATCTCGTCGGGTTATGTAAACTTTTTGTTGGCAAATGTTTAGGAAACTCGATTTTTTCGAACTTTCTCTCGCTAATTGAATTTTTTCTGTTGCAGGTACATGCAGGGAGGTCAGCAGAGGTGTTACAGGCAGAAAAAGATGGTAAATTTGGAAGAAATTTATGAAAAACAACGTTTTTTGGTTAAATCTAAGTTAAAATCAATGAAAAAGTTAAGAAAATCTCCGAAAATAGGTGTAGAAGATCGGGAATAGGTTTTGCGGATGTCTACACACCACTACGCAACTATTGAAGCTAAAAGAAAAAACGAAAGCACAAAAAACCAGAAATCTTAGCAATATTTGTATGAAAATCTCGTCGGGTTATGTAAACTTTTTGTTGGCAAATGTTTAGGAAACTCGATTTTTTCGAACTTTCTCTCGCTAATTGAATTTTTTCTGTTGCAGGTACATGCAGGGAGGTCAGCAGAGGTGTTACAGGCAGAAAAAGATGGTAAATTTGGAAGAAATTTATGAAAAACAACGTTTTTTGGTTAAATCTAAGTTAAAATCAATGAAAAAGTTAAGAAAATCTCCGAAAATAGGTGTAGAAGATCGGGAATAGGTTTTGCGGATGTCTACACACCACTACGCAACTATTGAAGCTAAAAGAAAAAACGAAAGCACAAAAAACCAGAAATCTTAGCAATATTTGTATGAAAATCTCGTCGGGTTATGTAAACTTTTTGTTGGCAAATGTTTAGGAAACTCGATTTTTTCGAACTTTCTCTCGCTAATTGAATTTTTTCTGTTGCAGGTACATGCAGGGAGGTCAGCAGAGGTGTTACAGGCAGAAAAAGATGGTAAATTTGGAAGAAATTTATGAAAAACAACGTTTTTTGGTTAAATCTAAGTTAAAATCAATGAAAAAGTTAAGAAAATCTCCGAAAATAGGTGTAGAAGATCGGGAATAGGTTTTGCGGATGTCTACACACCACTACGCAACTATTGAAGCTAAAAGAAAAAACGAAAGCACAAAAAACCAGAAATCTTAGCAATATTTGTATGAAAATCTCGTCGGGTTATGTAAACTTTTTGTTGGCAAATGTTTAGGAAACTCGATTTTTTCGAACTTTCTCTCGCTAATTGAATTTTTTCTGTTGCAGGTACATGCAGGGAGGTCAGCAGAGGTGTTACAGGCAGAAAAAGATGGTAAATTTGGAAGAAATTTATGAAAAACAACGTTTTTTGGTTAAATCTAAGTTAAAATCAATGAAAAAGTTAAGAAAATCTCCGAAAATAGGTGTAGAAGATCGGGAATAGGTTTTGCGGATGTCTACACACCACTACGCAACTATTGAAGCTAAAAGAAAAAACGAAAGCACAAAAAACCAGAAATCTTAGCAATATTTGTATGAAAATCTCGTCGGGTTATGTAAACTTTTTGTTGGCAAATGTTTAGGAAACTCGATTTTTTCGAACTTTCTCTCGCTAATTGAATTTTTTCTGTTGCAGGTACATGCAGGGAGGTCAGCAGAGGTGTTACAGGCAGAAAAAGATGGTAAATTTGGAAGAAATTTATGAAAAACAACGTTTTTTGGTTAAATCTAAGTTAAAATCAATGAAAAAGTTAAGAAAATCTCCGAAAATAGGTGTAGAAGATCGGGAATAGGTTTTGCGGATGTCTACACACCACTACGCAACTATTGAAGCTAAAAGAAAAAACGAAAGCACAAAAAACCAGAAATCTTAGCAATATTTGTATGAAAATCTCGTCGGGTTATGTAAACTTTTTGTTGGCAAATGTTTAGGAAACTCGATTTTTTCGAACTTTCTCTCGCTAATTGAATTTTTTCTGTTGCAGGTACATGCAGGGAGGTCAGCAGAGGTGTTACAGGCAGAAAAAGATGGTAAATTTGGAAGAAATTTATGAAAAACAACGTTTTTTGGTTAAATCTAAGTTAAAATCAATGAAAAAGTTAAGAAAATCTCCGAAAATAGGTGTAGAAGATCGGGAATAGGTTTTGCGGATGTCTACACACCACTACGCAACTATTGAAGCTAAAAGAAAAAACGAAAGCACAAAAAACCAGAAATCTTAGCAATATTTGTATGAAAATCTCGTCGGGTTATGTAAACTTTTTGTTGGCAAATGTTTAGGAAACTCGATTTTTTCGAACTTTCTCTCGCTAATTGAATTTTTTCTGTTGCAGGTACATGCAGGGAGGTCAGCAGAGGTGTTACAGGCAGAAAAAGATGGTAAATTTGGAAGAAATTTATGAAAAACAACGTTTTTTGGTTAAATCTAAGTTAAAATCAATGAAAAAGTTAAGAAAATCTCCGAAAATAGGTGTAGAAGATCGGGAATAGGTTTTGCGGATGTCTACACACCACTACGCAACTATTGAAGCTAAAAGAAAAAACGAAAGCACAAAAAACCAGAAATCTTAGCAATATTTGTATGAAAATCTCGTCGGGTTATGTAAACTTTTTGTTGGCAAATGTTTAGGAAACTCGATTTTTTCGAACTTTCTCTCGCTAATTGAATTTTTTCTGTTGCAGGTACATGCAGGGAGGTCAGCAGAGGTGTTACAGGCAGAAAAAGATGGTAAATTTGGAAGAAATTTATGAAAAACAACGTTTTTTGGTTAAATCTAAGTTAAAATCAATGAAAAAGTTAAGAAAATCTCCGAAAATAGGTGTAGAAGATCGGGAATAGGTTTTGCGGATGTCTACACACCACTACGCAACTATTGAAGCTAAAAGAAAAAACGAAAGCACAAAAAACCAGAAATCTTAGCAATATTTGTATGAAAATCTCGTCGGGTTATGTAAACTTTTTGTTGGCAAATGTTTAGGAAACTCGATTTTTTCGAACTTTCTCTCGCTAATTGAATTTTTTCTGTTGCAGGTACATGCAGGGAGGTCAGCAGAGGTGTTACAGGCAGAAAAAGATGGTAAATTTGGAAGAAATTTATGAAAAACAACGTTTTTTGGTTAAATCTAAGTTAAAATCAATGAAAAAGTTAAGAAAATCTCCGAAAATAGGTGTAGAAGATCGGGAATAGGTTTTGCGGATGTCTACACACCACTACGCAACTATTGAAGCTAAAAGAAAAAACGAAAGCACAAAAAACCAGAAATCTTAGCAATATTTGTATGAAAATCTCGTCGGGTTATGTAAACTTTTTGTTGGCAAATGTTTAGGAAACTCGATTTTTTCGAACTTTCTCTCGCTAATTGAATTTTTTCTGTTGCAGGTACATGCAGGGAGGTCAGCAGAGGTGTTACAGGCAGAAAAAGATGGTAAATTTGGAAGAAATTTATGAAAAACAACGTTTTTTGGTTAAATCTAAGTTAAAATCAATGAAAAAGTTAAGAAAATCTCCGAAAATAGGTGTAGAAGATCGGGAATAGGTTTTGCGGATGTCTACACACCACTACGCAACTATTGAAGCTAAAAGAAAAAACGAAAGCACAAAAAACCAGAAATCTTAGCAATATTTGTATGAAAATCTCGTCGGGTTATGTAAACTTTTTGTTGGCAAATGTTTAGGAAACTCGATTTTTTCGAACTTTCTCTCGCTAATTGAATTTTTTCTGTTGCAGGTACATGCAGGGAGGTCAGCAGAGGTGTTACAGGCAGAAAAAGATGGTAAATTTGGAAGAAATTTATGAAAAACAACGTTTTTTGGTTAAATCTAAGTTAAAATCAATGAAAAAGTTAAGAAAATCTCCGAAAATAGGTGTAGAAGATCGGGAATAGGTTTTGCGGATGTCTACACACCACTACGCAACTATTGAAGCTAAAAGAAAAAACGAAAGCACAAAAAACCAGAAATCTTAGCAATATTTGTATGAAAATCTCGTCGGGTTATGTAAACTTTTTGTTGGCAAATGTTTAGGAAACTCGATTTTTTCGAACTTTCTCTCGCTAATTGAATTTTTTCTGTTGCAGGTACATGCAGGGAGGTCAGCAGAGGTGTTACAGGCAGAAAAAGATGGTAAATTTGGAAGAAATTTATGAAAAACAACGTTTTTTGGTTAAATCTAAGTTAAAATCAATGAAAAAGTTAAGAAAATCTCCGAAAATAGGTGTAGAAGATCGGGAATAGGTTTTGCGGATGTCTACACACCACTACGCAACTATTGAAGCTAAAAGAAAAAACGAAAGCACAAAAAACCAGAAATCTTAGCAATATTTGTATGAAAATCTCGTCGGGTTATGTAAACTTTTTGTTGGCAAATGTTTAGGAAACTCGATTTTTTCGAACTTTCTCTCGCTAATTGAATTTTTTCTGTTGCAGGTACATGCAGGGAGGTCAGCAGAGGTGTTACAGGCAGAAAAAGATGGTAAATTTGGAAGAAATTTATGAAAAACAACGTTTTTTGGTTAAATCTAAGTTAAAATCAATGAAAAAGTTAAGAAAATCTCCGAAAATAGGTGTAGAAGATCGGGAATAGGTTTTGCGGATGTCTACACACCACTACGCAACTATTGAAGCTAAAAGAAAAAACGAAAGCACAAAAAACCAGAAATCTTAGCAATATTTGTATGAAAATCTCGTCGGGTTATGTAAACTTTTTGTTGGCAAATGTTTAGGAAACTCGATTTTTTCGAACTTTCTCTCGCTAATTGAATTTTTTCTGTTGCAGGTACATGCAGGGAGGTCAGCAGAGGTGTTACAGGCAGAAAAAGATGGTAAATTTGGAAGAAATTTATGAAAAACAACGTTTTTTGGTTAAATCTAAGTTAAAATCAATGAAAAAGTTAAGAAAATCTCCGAAAATAGGTGTAGAAGATCGGGAATAGGTTTTGCGGATGTCTACACACCACTACGCAACTATTGAAGCTAAAAGAAAAAACGAAAGCACAAAAAACCAGAAATCTTAGCAATATTTGTATGAAAATCTCGTCGGGTTATGTAAACTTTTTGTTGGCAAATGTTTAGGAAACTCGATTTTTTCGAACTTTCTCTCGCTAATTGAATTTTTTCTGTTGCAGGTACATGCAGGGAGGTCAGCAGAGGTGTTACAGGCAGAAAAAGATGGTAAATTTGGAAGAAATTTATGAAAAACAACGTTTTTTGGTTAAATCTAAGTTAAAATCAATGAAAAAGTTAAGAAAATCTCCGAAAATAGGTGTAGAAGATCGGGAATAGGTTTTGCGGATGTCTACACACCACTACGCAACTATTGAAGCTAAAAGAAAAAACGAAAGCACAAAAAACCAGAAATCTTAGCAATATTTGTATGAAAATCTCGTCGGGTTATGTAAACTTTTTGTTGGCAAATGTTTAGGAAACTCGATTTTTTCGAACTTTCTCTCGCTAATTGAATTTTTTCTGTTGCAGGTACATGCAGGGAGGTCAGCAGAGGTGTTACAGGCAGAAAAAGATGGTAAATTTGGAAGAAATTTATGAAAAACAACGTTTTTTGGTTAAATCTAAGTTAAAATCAATGAAAAAGTTAAGAAAATCTCCGAAAATAGGTGTAGAAGATCGGGAATAGGTTTTGCGGATGTCTACACACCACTACGCAACTATTGAAGCTAAAAGAAAAAAACCGGGCAAGAGCGAGTCGGACTCGCGCACCGAGGGTTCCGTGCCATCATACAATATCATCATCATCATTACAGCCGTAAGATATCCACTGCTGGACATAGGCCTCCCTCATTGACTTAGAGATCCAAGTGCATGAGGGGTTGTTGCCATACTCACCACGCTTGGCAGGCGGGTTGGTGAGCGCAGTTCGGGATGTTCTTGCACGGAAAGACGCTGCTGCCCATCTTCCGGAGATATCCCTTAGCAGATTCTTACTGCATCCACGGGCAGGAGAGGAGCATACAATATAATATATGACAAAGGCGGTTTTATATTTGTTGGAGAACCTTGACAGCGCCATCTCTTGTCTGATAGCGGAACTTATGTAGATTTTTTACACTTTCGATGATTTCTAAAAAAGTATGCTATGTAGAGAGATTGTAATAAATTTCCTCTAATCTTTACATATATTTCTAATAGCAATAATAGTTTCAGAGGTTTATCTTCGCAAACTTCGGAGATAAGGGGGGGGGAACGCTATTTTTTTCAACATTTTTGTAAATAACTCAAAAACTATACAATTTAAAGAAAAACTAAAAACTGTTTATTAATGTGCAAATGAATACCTTTCATATGATACCCCACATTACCTAGTAACTTTCCAAAAATTTTGAAAACGCCCCTTCCACCCCCATTGTCTAAAAAACTATGCAAATTAGAGTGTTCGCTATAATTTTCCTATAAAGTTTACATACACTTCTATGAGCTATAAAAGTATCACGGGTTTATCTCTGCAAACTTCGGAGATAAGGGGGGGGGAACGGTCAATTTTTCAACATTTTTGTAAATAACTCAAAAACAATACGGCTTATAGAAAAACTAAAAACTGTTTATTAATGTGCAAATGAATACCTTTCATATGATACCCCACATTAACTATTTACTTTACAAAAATTTTGAAAACCCCCCTTCCACCCCCCTTGTCCAAAAAACTATGCTAATTAGAGAGTTCGCTATAATTTTCCTATAAAGTTTACATACACTTCTATTAGCTTTAAAAGTATCACGGGGTTATCTCTGCAAACTTCGGAGATAAGGGGGGGGGAACGGTCGTTTTTTCAACATTTTTGTAAATAACTCAAAAACGATACGCTTAAAAGAAAAATTAAAAACTGTTTATTAATGTGCAAATGAATACCTTTCATATGATACCCCACACGGCCTAGTAACTTCACTTAAAATTTTTGAGATCCCCTATCCGCCCCCCTGCAATCAAAATAAGAATATTTTTTTACATTTTTAAATATGCTATATTAGTAAAAAAGTGTTGTCTTTTACCATTTTAAATTTCAAGTCGATAGCATCAGTAGTTCTCGAGATATCCATGTGTGACAGACAGACAGACAGACAGACAGACAGACAGACAGACAGAGTGATTCTATAAGGGTTCCTTTTTACCATTTTGGTCCGGAACCCTAAAAACGAAAGCACAAAAAACCAGAAATCTTAGCAATATTTGTATGAAAATCTCGTCGGGTTATGTAAACTTTTTGTTGGCAAATGTTTAGGAAACTCGATTTTTTCGAACTTTCTCTCGCTAATTGAATTTTTTCTGTTGCAGGTACATGCAGGGAGGTCAGCAGAGGTGTTACAGGCAGAAAAAGATGGTAAATTTGGAAGAAATTTATGAAAAACAACGTTTTTTGGTTAAATCTAAGTTAAAATCAATGAAAAAGTTAAGAAAATCTCCGAAAATAGGTGTAGAAGATCGGGAATAGGTTTTGCGGATGTCTACACACCACTACGCAACTATTGAAGCTAAAAGAAAAAACGAAAGCACAAAAAACCAGAAATCTTAGCAATATTTGTATGAAAATCTCGTCGGGTTATGTAAACTTTTTGTTGGCAAATGTTTAGGAAACTCGATTTTTTCGAACTTTCTCTCGCTATTTGAATTTTTTCTGTTGCAGGTACATGCAGGGAGGTCAGCAGAGGTGTTACAGGCAGAAAAAGATGGTAAATTTGGAAGAAATTTATGAAAAACAACGTTTTTTGGTTAAATCTAAGTTAAAATCAATGAAAAAGTTAAGAAAATCTCCGAAAATAGGTGTAGAAGATCGGGAATAGGTTTTGCGGATGTCTACACACCACTACGCAACTATTGAAGCTAAAAGAAAAAACGAAAGCACAAAAAACCAGAAATCTTAGCAATATTTGTATGAAAATCTCGTCGGGTTATGTAAACTTTTTGTTGGCAAATGTTTAGGAAACTCGATTTTTTCGAACTTTCTCTCGCTAATTGAATTTTTTCTGTTGCAGGTACATGCAGGGAGGTCAGCAGAGGTGTTACAGGCAGAAAAAGATGGTAAATTTGGAAGAAATTTATGAAAAACAACGTTTTTTGGTTAAATCTAAGTTAAAATCAATGAAAAAGTTAAGAAAATCTCCGAAAATAGGTGTAGAAGATCGGGAATAGGTTTTGCGGATGTCTACACACCACTACGCAACTATTGAAGCTAAAAGAAAAAACGAAAGCACAAAAAACCAGAAATCTTAGCAATATTTGTATGAAAATCTCGTCGGGTTATGTAAACTTTTTGTTGGCAAATGTTTAGGAAACTCGATTTTTTCGAACTTTCTCTCGCTAATTGAATTTTTTCTGTTGCAGGTACATGCAGGGAGGTCAGCAGAGGTGTTACAGGCAGAAAAAGATGGTAAATTTGGAAGAAATTTATGAAAAACAACGTTTTTTGGTTAAATCTAAGTTAAAATCAATGAAAAAGTTAAGAAAATCTCCGAAAATAGGTGTAGAAGATCGGGAATAGGTTTTGCGGATGTCTACACACCACTACGCAACTATTGAAGCTAAAAGAAAAAACGAAAGCACAAAAAACCAGAAATCTTAGCAATATTTGTATGAAAATCTCGTCGGGTTATGTAAACTTTTTGTTGGCAAATGTTTAGGAAACTCGATTTTTTCGAACTTTCTCTCGCTAATTGAATTTTTTCTGTTGCAGGTACATGCAGGGAGGTCAGCAGAGGTGTTACAGGCAGAAAAAGATGGTAAATTTGGAAGAAATTTATGAAAAACAACGTTTTTTGGTTAAATCTAAGTTAAAATCAATGAAAAAGTTAAGAAAATCTCCGAAAATAGGTGTAGAAGATCGGGAATAGGTTTTGCGGATGTCTACACACCACTACGCAACTATTGAAGCTAAAAGAAAAAACGAAAGCACAAAAAACCAGAAATCTTAGCAATATTTGTATGAAAATCTCGTCGGGTTATGTAAACTTTTTGTTGGCAAATGTTTAGGAAACTCGATTTTTTCGAACTTTCTCTCGCTAATTGAATTTTTTCTGTTGCAGGTACATGCAGGGAGGTCAGCAGAGGTGTTACAGGCAGAAAAAGATGGTAAATTTGGAAGAAATTTATGAAAAACAACGTTTTTTGGTTAAATCTAAGTTAAAATCAATGAAAAAGTTAAGAAAATCTCCGAAAATAGGTGTAGAAGATCGGGAATAGGTTTTGCGGATGTCTACACACCACTACGCAACTATTGAAGCTAAAAGAAAAAACGAAAGCACAAAAAACCAGAAATCTTAGCAATATTTGTATGAAAATCTCGTCGGGTTATGTAAACTTTTTGTTGGCAAATGTTTAGGAAACTCGATTTTTTCGAACTTTCTCTCGCTAATTGAATTTTTTCTGTTGCAGGTACATGCAGGGAGGTCAGCAGAGGTGTTACAGGCAGAAAAAGATGGTAAATTTGGAAGAAATTTATGAAAAACAACGTTTTTTGGTTAAATCTAAGTTAAAATCAATGAAAAAGTTAAGAAAATCTCCGAAAATAGGTGTAGAAGATCGGGAATAGGTTTTGCGGATGTCTACACACCACTACGCAACTATTGAAGCTAAAAGAAAAAACGAAAGCACAAAAAACCAGAAATCTTAGCAATATTTGTATGAAAATCTCGTCGGGTTATGTAAACTTTTTGTTGGCAAATGTTTAGGAAACTCGATTTTTTCGAACTTTCTCTCGCTAATTGAATTTTTTCTGTTGCAGGTACATGCAGGGAGGTCAGCAGAGGTGTTACAGGCAGAAAAAGATGGTAAATTTGGAAGAAATTTATGATTGGAGTGACGTCACGACTACTGACGAACAAGGATTTGGTCCGACATTATCCTCGCGTTTTAAAATATTCAGTACCCCTAAAACACAAAGTTATCTATATAATTACGTGCCGAACCGTGTATTCTCCACCGTGAATAAAAAATACAGTGTAGTGTCGTATTAAATCAACGTTTATCTGTGAATATTGGTTTGATGCAAACAATAAACAAAGTGAACAGGAACATTATCTACCCTCAATATCTGTCTTTTTGAATATAACAAATACTATTCCTACAAAGTGTGACCCCTAGCAGTAATTTGCAATCAATAGGCCATATTGGTGTGCTCAGGTGACTAACTAGTGGCGTACATTCGTTCAAATAATAAATAATATAATTTAATTGGCTCGATTAATTTCCTGAACCCCTAACGCCATCTCGTGGCTAGATCCGGAATTAAACTAAAGCCATCTGTGTGAACATACTAGAACTATCTTACTTGACTGTGAACTACCATCTTACTGCAAAGTTCAGTCGATAACATCATGGCTCAGAAGTGTGGCGCCTGCGGCAAATTTCTAAAAGGTGGCGTTACGTGTCCGAAATGCTCCTCATGCTCGCACTACGAATGCGTTAGAATTCCGGTAAATACAGTTGTACCGAGTACGTGGCGCTGCGGCGATTGCCAAATGAGGACGCCGAAAGGTAGAGGTCCCTCGACTCCTGTCCGTGTGTCGCAGGTGTACTCGGATGTTCCCCTTCCCCTACACTCCCAAAACGAGAAGCCCGCTACTGGTAGCTTGCTTGGTTCCCCGATCGACGCTTCCAAACCTTGCACGCCAGTTGCGGAGGCCACGATACTGGACCAAGCAGCTCATGTTATCACAGCAGAGTTTAGTGAACACGAGTTACAGCTGGCGATAAAAACTAACACCGAAGAGCTACTTATAGAATTTCGGAAGATGCGCAATGAAATGACTGATGATATGCAGATGCTTAGTGGTGAGATGAGCAAACTCTGCTCCGAGATGCGGCAGGTCAGGCTGGAGATGTCGGAGTTCCGTGCCTCCCTCGCCAGCGTCTCTACTCGCATGGACGTACTGGAGCGGCGGCTTGATGCAGCTGAGCAGGAACAGTCTGCGGCAGTGGCAGCCACCGCGCCCATGTCACCCGTCATCGTCGGCCTACAGACTGAGGTTGCCATGCTCCAACAACAGGTTGCTGACCGCGACCAGGAGGCCCTCGCGTCGGACCTGGAGGTAGGACATCTGCCGGAGGAACGTGGAGAGAGCGCTCTGCAGTCGATGATCATGCTGGCAGCCAAGCTGGGTGTCCCACTAGAGACTAGAGACGTGGTATTTGCTGAGCGTGTGGGCATGGCACAGAACGCTGGGGCGGGTGAGAAACCGCGCACGCGCCGTTTGGTGGTCAGGCTGGCGCGCCGGGACCTGCGCGACGAGTTACTGGCGGCTGCCAGGGTCCGTCGCACGCTGACCACTGCCGATGCTGGCCGAGCTCCGGCTGCTGGTGTGCACGCTCGCATCTACATTAATGAGCGATTGTCGAGAGAAAATAGGGTTTTATTTGCTCGTGCACGGGAAGAAGCCCGCAAGCGTCAATGGCGATTCGTCTGGACCAAGCGGGGACGTATTTACGTGCGACAGGCGGATGGCAAGCAGGCATATCCGGTCCGCTCCCAGGCTGATCTTGAGAGGGTTTTTGCATCCGGTGCCGTTCGTCCCAATGGCTCGCAGATCTAGAAGAGATGGTAGAATCAGGCTTAGAGTTTAGAAAAAGCCATTATCTAGGTATAAGCGTTATATTATTTTGTTCTTACCTGTTTAATTACATTTTGTTTGTTGTGTTATGCACTCGTACCACTCGTACTCACAGAAAATACTTTTTGAATCTCTACTTTGCATTTATATATTCTTACTTAAAACCTTTAGATCTATTTTTAATCATAATATTAGTAAAAACTCCACTTAAATTAATATTTTTTATTCTGTCAACATACTTAATTATTACAACATGTATAGAAACTGCATTTTTTGTAGAACAATGGTATAAATGTCAAGCATTACTTATTTTATCTGCCTACAGTGGTTACCTAGTTGTTTCAGTTGTTGAAGCTATTAATTTTTAATACAAAATATTTTAAAGTTGGTTTCCTTAATGCGGGCTCGCTAAACACAAAGCATGAGGAATTTATTGTGGCAATGAATGAACTACAACCAGACATTATAGCTATAAATGAGACTTGGTTGGGCCCAAATGAACAGGAAAAGGCACCTAGGGTCCCAGGTTACCGCTTTTGCCATATACCCAGACCTAAACATATAAAAAGAGGCCGTGGGGGTGGAGTCGGACTCTACATTAAAAAATGTATCTACACCCGTGTATGCCCACACCCCCCCGCTCACGACGTGGAACAGATGTGGGTAAGTGTCAGGGTGAATGGACGTATGGTGATTGTGGGTACTGCATACAGGCCACCACAGCAGAATCCTGCTACCGTCATAGACGCACTATATGAGACTATTTCATCTTTCTCAAAATTTGACAATGTAGTACTGTTAGGTGACCTGAATATTGACCTACTAAAGCCTATTGATAGTAAATCACAACTCCTATATGAGTTCTTGCGAAGCCAGAGTTTACAGCAGGTTATATCGGAACCAACCCATTTCACAGAACACAGTGCTACTTTGATTGATATTGCATGTACTGATGCTTTGGTTCGCAAGAGTTTTGTAAAATATATACCTGACCTGGGTCACCATGCCATTATAATGATTGAGCTTAACTTAAAAACTGTTAAACCGAAACCACAAATAAAAACATATAGGCCACTTAATAATATTGTACCAGAACTGTTCTCACAGGACTTGGGAAATATTGACTGGTACTATTTTTCAACATTGCAGGATGTAAATGAGCTTGCTATATCCTTTACAAGTCTACTAAATAGTTTATATGATTTGCATGCCCCAACCCAAACAAGAAAATTTAAAGAGCCACCTCACCCCTGGATAACGGATACAGTTATGACAATGATGCATATTCGTGATAGGTATCATCAAAAATACAGATTAGATAAAACTTTAAAACATCTTAAGTGCTATAAAGAAATGAAGCATCTAGTTACAGAGGCAATACACAGTGAAAAAAAAGCCTACTTTACGCAACATATTAATAATAATATAAAAAACCCAAAAATGCTTTGGAAAAACTTAAAATATAGTATAACATCTAACAAACAAAAGGACACTGAATTACCCCCCCATTTTGATAATGCAGACCTCATTAATGAACATTTTTTGAATCTACCACAGGAAGACTTGGTCACTCTGTCACAGCTGTCTTACTTTGAATTTCACAGATACTGCTCATCTACCTTTACACTTAACCCTATAAGTCAGGATACTGTCCTCGGTATTATTAAGAAATTAAAATCAAATGCACAAGGTGTGGATAAGATATCGCTAGAAATGATTGTGATGACACTGCCTTATTCCTTAGCTTTTATAACCTGTATAGTCAACAGATCATTAGAGAGTGGTATATTCCCAGATGTGTGGAAAGTAGCCTTGGTGAAGCCAATACCCAAGAACAATAATCCCTCTACTTACAATGACCTCAGGCCAATTAGTCTGCTACCCTGTCTTTCAAAGATTTTGGAAAAGGCTGTTTCAATTCAAATTATTAAGTATATTGAGGATAATAGTATATTACCACCTAAGCAGTCGGGGTTTCGTAAGGGGCACAGTACAGCTACAGCTCTCTCTGATGTAGTAGATAATCTACTTGGTGCGCAGGACCAGGGTATGGCTAGTATCCTGGTACTGCTTGACTATTCCCGTGCATTTGATTGTTTAAATACTACACTTCTTCTGTCAAAGCTTACCTATTACGGATTTGATGAATGTGCAGTCCATTGGTTCCACACTTATCTTAGTAAAAGGCAGCAAATTGTTGAATTGACAAGACCTGATGGTTCCAAGGTAAAATCCACCCCTAAAAATGTAACAAGGGGAGTGCCTCAAGGATCGGTCCTAGGACCGATTCTGTATGCTCTCTACTGTGCAGATGTGACCAAGAACCTATTAACATGTAGGCATCACCTTTATGCTGATGATCTGCAATTATACCATTCATTCCCACCATCTGATATTAGAGACGCTGTGCAGAAAATTAATCAAGATTTAATTCAAATTACTAATTGGTCAAAAAATAATAGTCTTATGATAAACCCCAAAAAATCTAAATTTATGTTGATAGGTACAAGAAAGAAAATCCAAGCTTTACAAAATAGCCCCATTGATGTATATGTTGACAACACTGTGGTAGAAAGGGTGGCAGAGGCTAAAAATCTTGGTATTGTTATGGATAGTCAGTTGCATTTTGAAACCTATATATCAGATTGTGTGCGTAACTGCTTTTATCGCCTTAAGTTATTGTACAAAATACGCCCATTTATAAATGAATCAGTACGCACAAATCTCTGTGAATCCCTGGTTTTGTCTAAGCTCAATTATTGTGACACAGTTTATGGCCCTTGTATACTGAATCGTACAGCAAATCTCATTCAAAGAGTTCAGAATGCATGTGCTAGGTTTATCTTTCACATACCACCATACACACATGTCACTCCATATCTTAATAATGGTAATCTTCTGAAAATGGCTGGTCGTAGAAAACTTCATCTTGCAGTGCTTCTTTTTGGAGTAATAAACACAAAGTGCCCTAAGTACTTATATGATAAACTTGACTGGGCTGATACCAAATCAAGGTATCCTAGTAGAGCATGTACCTCAGTTTTTTCCACACCAACACACAGGACCATGGCTTTCCGTGGGTCTTTCAAATTTGCTGCCACAAGGTCGTGGAATGTAATCCCACCACCCCTCCATGCTGTAAAATCAATTAACACATTTAGAACTAATTATAAAAAACACCTACTTAACAAACAAAAGCAAAATAAATAAATTATTGGACAAAAAAGATATACACATAAATAAATAAATATTATATACATATTTATATAATTATAAAAGTAAGATTAGTATAATTAGGTAATTTCTAATTCCAGCTGTAAAACATCCACTGCTGAACACAGGCCTCCCTCTTTGATCTCCATGAAGGCCATACTCACGGTATTTAGAAGGCTGGTTTGCAAGTGCAGTATGGGATGTTGATATGCAGAAAGATGCTGCTGCCCATCTTCCGAGGGTATCTCTTAGCGGGCTCATGCTGTTTCCTCGATACACATAGGAGTGGGGGTAACATTCTACTGCCGGCGACCCATGGCAATATTTTATATCATTCTATAATATTTTATTTTATAAAATTATAATATGAAGGCACTTACCTTATACTATATGCACGTTATGCTCGTTAGTTTGGTGAACCCATTCAGAAATCTCCCGCTGGCATCTCAAATCGTGCACAAACGCCACCCATCCATCTGCCCTTCATGTCTGCCAAAAATCCACTATAGCAGGGGTGCATGGGACTGAAAACAAGCTTGCTTGCTTATTGCACATTCTCACAATGTTTTTATGTAGGTTTGGAAGATCAACTTGATCATTCTTACCTAAGGACTTTGCACGACAGACTTGCCTAGTGGACCACTATTTTCTTGATTTCTTCCTTCTTGCTTTGTGTTTCCCGTTCTCGCTTTTTAACAATAATAATCACTTGCACACTGTAGGTAGCCCAAGACATTTTATGTACATATAAAATTTCAAATTTTTTCATGCACTTTCTAACGTCCCTCACCCTCATATGGCTGCTAAACAGGTGTCAGACCGGGCGCGTCAGTGTCTGTCTATCAGGTTGGCACGGCTGGCTGACAAATAGACAGACATACCTAATCCTGGTGTTGCCTGTCTGGCAGCTTTTTGAGCGTGACAGATTTTCTTTTAATTTGTTTTCTGTTTCATAAATGTACCGTAATCTTTATTATTATTATTTTGTAAGGTTTTTATATTTGTGTTTTTGTTTTGTTTGTATACGGTTTTATTGTTTGTTTGAGTTTGATGTTGTTTTGTTTGAGTTTAATGTTCCTTTCCTGTCTCCTTCTTCTCCGTGGTCGTGAATTCACCCAGGGCCCCAACTGAAAACCAGCGTAGCGTCTGAGCCTGGCCAGGTGCTACACAATGCTGAGTTGGGGACCCATTTACCCGCGCTACATCCTTTTCTTCCTGTCCGTATTTTATTGTTGAGTTTTATTTGTGTTCTTTGTTTGTTTGTTTGTATGTGTAATTTTAATTTTTAATTTTTATTTTCTTTGTGTATAATCTGTAATGTGCGTGTGGTAAATAAATGATTTTCTTCTTCTTCTTCTTCTTCTTCTTAAAAACAACGTTTTTGGTTAAATCTAAGTTAAAATCAATGAAAAAGTAAGAAAATCTCCGAAAATAGGTGTAGAAGATCGGGAATAGGTTTTGCGGATGTCTACACACCACTACGCAACTATTGAAGCTAAAAGAAAAAAGCGAAAGCACAAAAAAACCAGAAATCTTAGCAATATTTGTATGAAAATCTCGTCGGGTTATGTAAACTTTTTGTTGGCAAATGTTTAGGAAACTCGATTTTTTCGAACTTTCTCTCGCTAATTGAATTTTTTCTGTTGCAGGTACATGCAGGGAGGTCAGCAGAGGTGTTACAGGCAGAAAAAGATGGTAAATTTGGAAGAAATTTATGAAAAACAACGTTTTTTGGTTAAATCTAAGTTAAAATCAATGAAAAAGTTAAGAAAATCTCCGAAAATAGGTGTAGAAGATCGGGAATAGGTTTTGCGGATGTCTACACACCACTACGCAACTATTGAAGCTAAAAGAAAAAACGAAAGCACAAAAAACCAGAAATCTTAGCAATATTTGTATGAAAATCTCGTCGGGTTATGTAAACTTTTTGTTGGCAAATGTTTAGGAAACTCGATTTTTTCGAACTTTCTCTCGCTAAATTGAATTTTTTCTGTTGCAGGTACATGCAGGGAGGTCAGCAGAGGTGTTACAGGCAGAAAAAGATGGTAAATTTGGAAGAAATTTATGAAAAAACAACGTTTTTTGGTTAAATCTAAGTTAAAATCAATGAAAAAGTTAAGAAAATCTCCGAAAATAGGTGTAGAAGATCGGGAATAGGTTTTGCGGATGTCTACACACCACTACGCAACTATTGAAGCTAAAAGAAAAAACGAAAGCACAAAAAACCAGAAATCTTAGCAATATTTGTATGAAAATCTCGTCGGGTTATGTAAACTTTTTGTTGGCAAATGTTTAGGAAACTCGATTTTTTCGAACTTTCTCTCGCTAATTGAATTTTTTCTGTTGCAGGTACATGCAGGGAGGTCAGCAGAGGTGTTACAGGCAGAAAAAGATGGTAAATTTGGAAGAAATTTATGAAAAACAACGTTTTTTGGTTAAATCTAAGTTAAAATCAATGAAAAAGTTAAGAAAATCTCCGAAAATAGGTGTAGAAGATCGGGAATAGGTTTTGCGGATGTCTACACACCACTACGCAACTATTGAAGCTAAAAGAAAAAACGAAAGCACAAAAAACCAGAAATCTTAGCAATATTTGTATGAAAATCTCGTCGGGTTATGTAAACTTTTTGTTGGCAAATGTTTAGGAAACTCGATTTTTTCGAACTTTCTCTCGCTAATTGAATTTTTTCTGTTGCAGGTACATGCAGGGAGGTCAGCAGAGGTGTTACAGGCAGAAAAAGATGGTAAATTTGGAAGAAATTTATGAAAAACAACGTTTTTTGGTTAAATCTAAGTTAAAATCAATGAAAAAGTTAAGAAAATCTCCGAAAATAGGTGTAGAAGATCGGGAATAGGTTTTGCGGATGTCTACACACCACTACGCAACTATTGAAGCTAAAAGAAAAAACGAAAGCACAAAAAACCAGAAATCTTAGCAATATTTGTATGAAAATCTCGTCGGGTTATGTAAACTTTTTGTTGGCAAATGTTTAGGAAACTCGATTTTTTCGAACTTTCTCTCGCTAATTGAATTTTTTCTGTTGCAGGTACATGCAGGGAGGTCAGCAGAGGTGTTACAGGCAGAAAAAGATGGTAAATTTGGAAGAAATTTATGAAAAACAACGTTTTTTGGTTAAATCTAAGTTAAAATCAATGAAAAAGTTAAGAAAATCTCCGAAAATAGGTGTAGAAGATCGGGAATAGGTTTTGCGGATGTCTACACACCACTACGCAACTATTGAAGCTAAAAGAAAAAACGAAAGCACAAAAAACCAGAAATCTTAGCAATATTTGTATGAAAATCTCGTCGGGTTATGTAAACTTTTTGTTGGCAAATGTTTAGGAAACTCGATTTTTTCGAACTTTCTCTCGCTAATTGAATTTTTTCTGTTGCAGGTACATGCAGGGAGGTCAGCAGAGGTGTTACAGGCAGAAAAAGATGGTAAATTTGGAAGAAATTTATGAAAAACAACGTTTTTTGGTTAAATCTAAGTTAAAATCAATGAAAAAGTTAAGAAAATCTCCGAAAATAGGTGTAGAAGATCGGGAATAGGTTTTGCGGATGTCTACACACCACTACGCAACTATTGAAGCTAAAAGAAAAAACGAAAGCACAAAAAACCAGAAATCTTAGCAATATTTGTATGAAAATCTCGTCGGGTTATGTAAACTTTTTGTTGGCAAATGTTTAGGAAACTCGATTTTTTCGAACTTTCTCTCGCTAATTGAATTTTTTCTGTTGCAGGTACATGCAGGGAGGTCAGCAGAGGTGTTACAGGCAGAAAAAGATGGTAAATTTGGAAGAAATTTATGAAAAACAACGTTTTTTGGTTAAATCTAAGTTAAAATCAATGAAAAAGTTAAGAAAATCTCCGAAAATAGGTGTAGAAGATCGGGAATAGGTTTTGCGGATGTCTACACACCACTACGCAACTATTGAAGCTAAAAGAAAAAACGAAAGCACAAAAACCAGAAATCTTAGCAATATTTGTATGAAAATCTCGTCGGGTTATGTAAACTTTTTGTTGGCAAATGTTTAGGAAACTCGATTTTTTCGAACTTTCTCTCGCTAATTGAATTTTTTCTGTTGCAGGTACATGCAGGGAGGTCAGCAGAGGTGTTACAGGCAGAAAAAGATGGTAAATTTGGAAGAAATTTATGAAAAACAACGTTTTTTGGTTAAATCTAAGTTAAAATCAATGAAAAAGTTAAGAAAATCTCCGAAAATAGGTGTAGAAGATCGGGAATAGGTTTTGCGGATGTCTACACACCACTACGCAACTATTGAAGCTAAAAGAAAAAAACGAAAGCACAAAAAACCAGAAATCTTAGCAATATTTGTATGAAAATCTCGTCGGGTTATGTAAACTTTTTGTTGGCAAATGTTTAGGAAACTCGATTTTTTCGAACTTTCTCTCGCTAATTGAATTTTTTCTGTTGCAGGTACATGCAGGGAGGTCAGCAGAGGTGTTACAGGCAGAAAAAGATGGTAAATTTGGAAGAAATTTATGAAAAACAACGTTTTTTGGTTAAATCTAAGTTAAAATCAATGAAAAAGTTAAGAAAATCTCCGAAAATAGGTGTAGAAGATCGGGAATAGGTTTTGCGGATGTCTACACACCACTACGCAACTATTGAAGCTAAAAGAAAAAACGAAAGCACAAAAAACCAGAAATCTTAGCAATATTTGTATGAAAATCTCGTCGGGTTATGTAAACTTTTTGTTGGCAAATGTTTAGGAAACTCGATTTTTTCGAACTTTCTCTCGCTAATTGAATTTTTTCTGTTGCAGGTACATGCAGGGAGGTCAGCAGAGGTGTTACAGGCAGAAAAAGATGGTAAATTTGGAAGAAATTTATGAAAAACAACGTTTTTTGGTTAAATCTAAGTTAAAATCAATGAAAAAGTTAAGAAAATCTCCGAAAATAGGTGTAGAAGATCGGGAATAGGTTTTGCGGATGTCTACACACCACTACGCAACTATTGAAGCTAAAAGAAAAAACGAAAGCACAAAAAACCAGAAATCTTAGCAATATTTGTATGAAAATCTCGTCGGGTTATGTAAACTTTTTGTTGGCAAATGTTTAGGAAACTCGATTTTTTCGAACTTTCTCTCGCTAATTGAATTTTTTCTGTTGCAGGTACATGCAGGGAGGTCAGCAGAGGTGTTACAGGCAGAAAAAGATGGTAAATTTGGAAGAAATTTATGAAAAACAACGTTTTTTGGTTAAATCTAAGTTAAAATCAATGAAAAAGTTAAGAAAATCTCCGAAAATAGGTGTAGAAGATCGGGAATAGGTTTTGCGGATGTCTACACACCACTACGCAACTATTGAAGCTAAAAGAAAAAACGAAAGCACAAAAAACCAGAAATCTTAGCAATATTTGTATGAAAATCTCGTCGGGTTATGTAAACTTTTTGTTGGCAAATGTTTAGGAAACTCGATTTTTTCGAACTTTCTCTCGCTAATTGAATTTTTTCTGTTGCAGGTACATGCAGGGAGGTCAGCAGAGGTGTTACAGGCAGAAAAAGATGGTAAATTTGGAAGAAATTTATGAAAAACAACGTTTTTTGGTTAAATCTAAGTTAAAATCAATGAAAAAGTTAAGAAAATCTCCGAAAATAGGTGTAGAAGATCGGGAATAGGTTTTGCGGATGTCTACACACCACTACGCAACTATTGAAGCTAAAAGAAAAAACGAAAGCACAAAAAACCAGAAATCTTAGCAATATTTGTATGAAAATCTCGTCGGGTTATGTAAACTTTTTGTTGCAAATGTTTAGGAAACTCGATTTTTTCGAACTTTCTCTCGCTATTGAATTTTTTCTGTTGCAGGTACATGCAGGGAGGTCAGCAGAGGTGTTACAGGCAGAAAAAGATGGTAAATTTGGAAGAAATTTATGAAAAACAACGTTTTTTGGTTAAATCTAAGTTAAAATCAATGAAAAAGTTAAGAAAATCTCCGAAAATAGGTGTAGAAGATCGGGAATAGGTTTTGCGGATGTCTACACACCACTACGCAACTATTGAAGCTAAAAGAAAAAACGAAAGCACAAAAAACCAGAAATCTTAGCAATATTTGTATGAAAATCTCGTCGGGTTATGTAAACTTTTGTTGGCAAATGTTTAGGAAACTCGATTTTTTCGAACTTTCTCTCGCTAATTGAATTTTTTCTGTTGCAGGTACATGCAGGGAGGTCAGCAGAGGTGTTACAGGCAGAAAAAGATGGTAAATTTGGAAGAAATTTATGAAAAACAACGTTTTTTGGTTAAATCTAAGTTAAAATCAATGAAAAAGTTAAGAAAATCTCCGAAAATAGGTGTAGAAGATCGGGAATAGGTTTTGCGGATGTCTACACACCACTACGCAACTATTGAAGCTAAAAGAAAAAACGAAAGCACAAAAAACCAGAAATCTTAGCAATATTTGTATGAAAATCTCGTCGGGTTATGTAAACTTTTTGTTGGCAAATGTTTAGGAAACTCGATTTTTTCGAACTTTCTCTCGCTAATTGAATTTTTTCTGTTGCAGGTACATGCAGGGAGGTCAGCAGAGGTGTTACAGGCAGAAAAAGATGGTAAATTTGGAAGAAATTTATGAAAAACAACGTTTTTTGGTTAAATCTAAGTTAAAATCAATGAAAAAGTTAAGAAAATCTCCGAAAATAGGTGTAGAAGATCGGGAATAGGTTTTGCGGATGTCTACACACCACTACGCAACTATTGAAGCTAAAAGAAAAAACGAAAGCACAAAAAACCAGAAATCTTAGCAATATTTGTATGAAAATCTCGTCGGGTTATGTAAACTTTTTGTTGGCAAATGTTTAGGAAACTCGATTTTTTCGAACTTTCTCTCGCTAATTGAATTTTTTCTGTTGCAGGTACATGCAGGGAGGTCAGCAGAGGTGTTACAGGCAGAAAAAGATGGTAAATTTGGAAGAAATTTATGAAAAACAACGTTTTTTGGTTAAATCTAAGTTAAAATCAATGAAAAAGTTAAGAAAATCTCCGAAAATAGGTGTAGAAGATCGGGAATAGGTTTTGCGGATGTCTACACACCACTACGCAACTATTGAAGCTAAAAGAAAAAACGAAAGCACAAAAAACCAGAAATCTTAGCAATATTTGTATGAAAATCTCGTCGGGTTATGTAAACTTTTTGTTGGCAAATGTTTAGGAAACTCGATTTTTTCGAACTTTCTCTCGCTAATTGAATTTTTTCTGTTGCAGGTACATGCAGGGAGGTCAGCAGAGGTGTTACAGGCAGAAAAAGATGGTAAATTTGGAAGAAATTTATGAAAAACAACGTTTTTTGGTTAAATCTAAGTTAAAATCAATGAAAAAGTTAAGAAAATCTCCGAAAATAGGTGTAGAAGATCGGGAATAGGTTTTGCGGATGTCTACACACCACTACGCAACTATTGAAGCTAAAAGAAAAAACGAAAGCACAAAAAACCAGAAATCTTAGCAATATTTGTATGAAAATCTCGTCGGGTTATGTAAACTTTTTGTTGGCAAATGTTTAGGAAACTCGATTTTTTCGAACTTTCTCTCGCTAATTGAATTTTTTCTGTTGCAGGTACATGCAGGGAGGTCAGCAGAGGTGTTACAGGCAGAAAAAGATGGTAAATTGGAAGAAATTTATGAAAAACAACGTTTTTTGGTTAAATCTAAGTTAAAATCAATGAAAAAGTTAAGAAAATCTCCGAAAATAGGTGTAGAAGATCGGGAATAGGTTTTGCGGATGTCTACACACCACTACGCAACTATTGAAGCTAAAAGAAAAAACGAAAGCACAAAAAACCAGAAATCTTAGCAATATTTGTATGAAAATCTCGTCGGGTTATGTAAACTTTTTGTTGGCAAATGTTTAGGAAACTCGATTTTTTCGAACTTTCTCTCGCTAATTGAATTTTTTCTGTTGCAGGTACATGCAGGGAGGTCAGCAGAGGTGTTACAGGCAGAAAAAGATGGTAAATTTGGAAGAAATTTATGAAAAACAACGTTTTTTGGTTAAATCTAAGTTAAAATCAATGAAAAAGTTAAGAAAATCTCCGAAAATAGGTGTAGAAGATCGGGAATAGGTTTTGCGGATGTCTACACACCACTACGCAACTATTGAAGCTAAAAGAAAAAACGAAAGCACAAAAAACCAGAAATCTTAGCAATATTTGTATGAAAATCTCGTCGGGTTATGTAAACTTTTTGTTGGCAAATGTTTAGGAAACTCGATTTTTTCGAACTTTCTCTCGCTAATTGAATTTTTTCTGTTGCAGGTACATGCAGGGAGGTCAGCAGAGGTGTTACAGGCAGAAAAAGATGGTAAATTTGGAAGAAATTTATGAAAAACAACGTTTTTTGGTTAAATCTAAGTTAAAATCAATGAAAAAGTTAAGAAAATCTCCGAAAATAGGTGTAGAAGATCGGGAATAGGTTTTGCGGATGTCTACACACCACTACGCAACTATTGAAGCTAAAAGAAAAAACGAAAGCACAAAAAACCAGAAATCTTAGCAATATTTGTATGAAAATCTCGTCGGGTTATGTAAACTTTTTGTTGGCAAATGTTTAGGAAACTCGATTTTTTCGAACTTTCTCTCGCTAATTGAATTTTTTCTGTTGCAGGTACATGCAGGGAGGTCAGCAGAGGTGTTACAGGCAGAAAAAGATGGTAAATTTGGAAGAAATTTATGAAAAACAACGTTTTTTGGTTAAATCTAAGTTAAAATCAATGAAAAAGTTAAGAAAATCTCCGAAAATAGGTGTAGAAGATCGGGAATAGGTTTTGCGGATGTCTACACACCACTACGCAACTATTGAAGCTAAAAGAAAAAACGAAAGCACAAAAACCAGAAATCTTAGCAATATTTGTATGAAAATCTCGTCGGGTTATGTAAACTTTTTGTTGGCAAATGTTTAGGAAACTCGATTTTTTCGAACTTTCTCTCGCTAATTGAATTTTTTCTGTTGCAGGTACATGCAGGGAGGTCAGCAGAGGTGTTACAGGCAGAAAAAGATGGTAAATTTGGAAGAAATTTATGAAAAACAACGTTTTTTGGTTAAATCTAAGTTAAAATCAATGAAAAAGTTAAGAAAATCTCCGAAAATAGGTGTAGAAGATCGGGAATAGGTTTTGCGGATGTCTACACACCACTACGCAACTATTGAAGCTAAAAGAAAAAACGAAAGCACAAAAAACCAGAAATCTTAGCAATATTTGTATGAAAATCTCGTCGGGTTATGTAAACTTTTTGTTGGCAAATGTTTAGGAAACTCGATTTTTTCGAACTTTCTCTCGCTAATTGAATTTTTTCTGTTGCAGGTACATGCAGGGAGGTCAGCAGAGGTGTTACAGGCAGAAAAAGATGGTAAATTTGGAAGAAATTTATGAAAAACAACGTTTTTTTGGTTAAATCTAAGTTAAAATCAATGAAAAAGTTAAGAAAATCTCCGAAAATAGGTGTAGAAGATCGGGAATAGGTTTTGCGGATGTCTACACACCACTACGCAACTATTGAAGCTAAAAGAAAAAACGAAAGCACAAAAAACCAGAAATCTTAGCAATATTTGTATGAAAATCTCGTCGGGTTATGTAAACTTTTTGTTGGCAAATGTTTAGGAAACTCGATTTTTTCGAACTTTCTCTCGCTAATTGAATTTTTTCTGTTGCAGGTACATGCAGGGAGGTCAGCAGAGGTGTTACAGGCAGAAAAAGATGGTAAATTTGGAAGAAATTTATGAAAAACAACGTTTTTTGGTTAAATCTAAGTTAAAATCAATGAAAAAGTTAAGAAAATCTCCGAAAATAGGTGTAGAAGATCGGGAATAGGTTTTGCGGATGTCTACACACCACTACGCAACTATTGAAGCTAAAAGAAAAAACGAAAGCACAAAAAACCAGAAATCTTAGCAATATTTGTATGAAAATCTCGTCGGGTTATGTAAACTTTTTGTTGGCAAATGTTTAGGAAACTCGATTTTTCGAACTTTCTCTCGCTAATTGAATTTTTTCTGTTGCAGGTACATGCAGGGAGGTCAGCAGAGGTGTTACAGGCAGAAAAAGATGGTAAATTTGGAAGAAATTTATGAAAAACAACGTTTTTTGGTTAAATCTAAGTTAAAATCAATGAAAAAGTTAAGAAAATCTCCGAAAATAGGTGTAGAAGATCGGGAATAGGTTTTGCGGATGTCTACACACCACTACGCAACTATTGAAGCTAAAAGAAAAAACGAAAGCACAAAAAACCAGAAATCTTAGCAATATTTGTATGAAAATCTCGTCGGGTTATGTAAACTTTTTGTTGGCAAATGTTTAGGAAACTCGATTTTTTCGAACTTTCTCTCGCTAATTGAATTTTTTCTGTTGCAGGTACATGCAGGGAGGTCAGCAGAGGTGTTACAGGCAGAAAAAGATGGTAAATTTGGAAGAAATTTATGAAAAACAACGTTTTTTGGTCTAAGTTAAAATCAATGAAAAAGTTAAGAAAATCTCCGAAAATAGGTGTAGAAGATCGGGAATAGGTTTTGCGGATGTCTACACACCACTACGCAACTATTGAAGCTAAAAGAAAAAACGAAAGCACAAAAAACCAGAAATCTTAGCAATATTTGTATGAAAATCTCGTCGGGTTATGTAAACTTTTTGTTGGCAAATGTTTAGGAAACTCGATTTTTTCGAACTTTCTCTCGCTAATTGAATTTTTTCTGTTGCAGGTACATGCAGGGAGGTCAGCAGAGGTGTTACAGGCAGAAAAAGATGGTAAATTTGGAAGAAATTTATGAAAAACAACGTTTTTTGGTTAAATCTAAGTTAAAATCAATGAAAAAGTTAAGAAAATCTCCGAAAATAGGTGTAGAAGATCGGGAATAGGTTTTGCGGATGTCTACACACCACTACGCAACTATTGAAGCTAAAAGAAAAAACGAAAGCACAAAAAACCAGAAATCTTAGCAATATTTGTATGAAAATCTCGTCGGGTTATGTAAACTTTTTGTTGGCAAATGTTTAGGAAACTCGATTTTTTCGAACTTTCTCTCGCTAATTGAATTTTTTCTGTTGCAGGTACATGCAGGGAGGTCAGCAGAGGTGTTACAGGCAGAAAAAGATGGTAAATTTGGAAGAAATTTATGAAAAACAACGTTTTTTGGTTAAATCTAAGTTAAAATCAATGAAAAAGTTAAGAAAATCTCCGAAAATAGGTGTAGAAGATCGGGAATAGGTTTTGCGGATGTCTACACACCACTACGCAACTATTGAAGCTAAAAGAAAAAACGAAAGCACAAAAAACCAGAAATCTTAGCAATATTTGTATGAAAATCTCGTCGGGTTATGTAAACTTTTTGTTGGCAAATGTTTAGGAAACTCGATTTTTTCGAACTTTCTCTCGCTAATTGAATTTTTTCTGTTGCAGGTACATGCAGGGAGGTCAGCAGAGGTGTTACAGGCAGAAAAAGATGGTAAATTTGGAAGAAATTTATGAAAAACAACGTTTTTTGGTTAAATCTAAGTTAAAATCAATGAAAAAGTTAAGAAAATCTCCGAAAATAGGTGTAGAAGATCGGGAATAGGTTTTGCGGATGTCTACACACCACTACGCAACTATTGAAGCTAAAAGAAAAAACGAAAGCACAAAAAACCAGAAATCTTAGCAATATTTGTATGAAAATCTCGTCGGGTTATGTAAACTTTTTGTTGGCAAATGTTTAGGAAACTCGATTTTTTCGAACTTTCTCTCGCTAATTGAATTTTTTCTGTTGCAGGTACATGCAGGGAGGTCAGCAGAGGTGTTACAGGCAGAAAAAGATGGTAAATTTGGAAGAAATTTATGAAAAACAACGTTTTTTGGTTAAATCTAAGTTAAAATCAATGAAAAAGTTAAGAAAATCTCCGAAAATAGGTGTAGAAGATCGGGAATAGGTTTTGCGGATGTCTACACACCACTACGCAACTATTGAAGCTAAAAGAAAAAACGAAAGCACAAAAAACCAGAAATCTTAGCAATATTTGTATGAAAATCTCGTCGGGTTATGTAAACTTTTTGTTGGCAAATGTTTAGGAAACTCGATTTTTTCGAACTTTCTCTCGCTAATTGAATTTTTTCTGTTGCAGGTACATGCAGGGAGGTCAGCAGAGGTGTTACAGGCAGAAAAAGATGGTAAATTTGGAAGAAATTTATGAAAAACAACGTTTTTTGGTTAAATCTAAGTTAAAATCAATGAAAAAGTTAAGAAAATCTCCGAAAATAGGTGTAGAAGATCGGGAATAGGTTTTGCGGATGTCTACACACCACTACGCAACTATTGAAGCTAAAAGAAAAAACGAAAGCACAAAAAACCAGAAATCTTAGCAATATTTGTATGAAAATCTCGTCGGGTTATGTAAACTTTTTGTTGGCAAATGTTTAGGAAACTCGATTTTTTCGAACTTTCTCTCGCTAATTGAATTTTTTCTGTTGCAGGTACATGCAGGGAGGTCAGCAGAGGTGTTACAGGCAGAAAAAGATGGTAAATTTGGAAGAAATTTATGAAAAACAACGTTTTTTGGTTAAATCTAAGTTAAAATCAATGAAAAAGTTAAGAAAATCTCCGAAAATAGGTGTAGAAGATCGGGAATAGGTTTTGCGGATGTCTACACACCACTACGCAACTATTGAAGCTAAAAGAAAAAACGAAAGCACAAAAAACCAGAAATCTTAGCAATATTTGTATGAAAATCTCGTCGGGTTATGTAAACTTTTTGTTGGCAAATGTTTAGGAAACTCGATTTTTTCGAACTTTCTCTCGCTAATTGAATTTTTTCTGTTGCAGGTACATGCAGGGAGGTCAGCAGAGGTGTTACAGGCAGAAAAAGATGGTAAATTTGGAAGAAATTTATGAAAAACAACGTTTTTTGGTTAAATCTAAGTTAAAATCAATGAAAAAGTTAAGAAAATCTCCGAAAATAGGTGTAGAAGATCGGGAATAGGTTTTGCGGATGTCTACACACCACTACGCAACTATTGAAGCTAAAAGAAAAAACGAAAGCACAAAAAACCAGAAATCTTAGCAATATTTGTATGAAAATCTCGTCGGGTTATGTAAACTTTTTGTTGGCAAATGTTTAGGAAACTCGATTTTTTCGAACTTTCTCTCGCTAATTGAATTTTTTCTGTTGCAGGTACATGCAGGGAGGTCAGCAGAGGTGTTACAGGCAGAAAAAGATGGTAAATTTGGAAGAAATTTATGAAAAACAACGTTTTTTGGTTAAATCTAAGTTAAAATCAATGAAAAAGTTAAGAAAATCTCCGAAAATAGGTGTAGAAGATCGGGAATAGGTTTTGCGGATGTCTACACACCACTACGCAACTATTGAAGCTAAAAGAAAAAACGAAAGCACAAAAAACCAGAAATCTTAGCAATATTTGTATGAAAATCTCGTCGGGTTATGTAAACTTTTTGTTGGCAAATGTTTAGGAAACTCGATTTTTTCGAACTTTCTCTCGCTAATTGAATTTTTTCTGTTGCAGGTACATGCAGGGAGGTCAGCAGAGGTGTTACAGGCAGAAAAAGATGGTAAATTTGGAAGAAATTTATGAAAAACAACGTTTTTTGGTTAAATCTAAGTTAAAATCAATGAAAAAGTTAAGAAAATCTCCGAAAATAGGTGTAGAAGATCGGGAATAGGTTTTGCGGATGTCTACACACCACTACGCAACTATTGAAGCTAAAAGAAAAAACGAAAGCACAAAAAACCAGAAATCTTAGCAATATTTGTATGAAAATCTCGTCGGGTTATGTAAACTTTTTGTTGGCAAATGTTTAGGAAACTCGATTTTTTCGAACTTTCTCTCGCTAATTGAATTTTTTCTGTTGCAGGTACATGCAGGGAGGTCAGCAGAGGTGTTACAGGCAGAAAAAGATGGTAAATTTGGAAGAAATTTATGAAAAACAACGTTTTTTGGTTAAATCTAAGTTAAAATCAATGAAAAAGTTAAGAAAATCTCCGAAAATAGGTGTAGAAGATCGGGAATAGGTTTTGCGGATGTCTACACACCACTACGCAACTATTGAAGCTAAAAGAAAAAACGAAAGCACAAAAAACCAGAAATCTTAGCAATATTTGTATGAAAATCTCGTCGGGTTATGTAAACTTTTTGTTGGCAAATGTTTAGGAAACTCGATTTTTTCGAACTTTCTCTCGCTAATTGAATTTTTTCTGTTGCAGGTACATGCAGGGAGGTCAGCAGAGGTGTTACAGGCAGAAAAAGATGGTAAATTTGGAAGAAATTTATGAAAAACAACGTTTTTTGGTTAAATCTAAGTTAAAATCAATGAAAAAGTTAAGAAAATCTCCGAAAATAGGTGTAGAAGATCGGGAATAGGTTTTGCGGATGTCTACACACCACTACGCAACTATTGAAGCTAAAAGAAAAAACGAAAGCACAAAAAACCAGAAATCTTAGCAATATTTGTATGAAAATCTCGTCGGGTTATGTAAACTTTTTGTTGGCAAATGTTTAGGAAACTCGATTTTTTCGAACTTTCTCTCGCTAATTGAATTTTTTCTGTTGCAGGTACATGCAGGGAGGTCAGCAGAGGTGTTACAGGCAGAAAAAGATGGTAAATTTGGAAGAAATTTATGAAAAACAACGTTTTTTGGTTAAATCTAAGTTAAAATCAATGAAAAAGTTAAGAAAATCTCCGAAAATAGGTGTAGAAGATCGGGAATAGGTTTTGCGGATGTCTACACACCACTACGCAACTATTGAAGCTAAAAGAAAAAACGAAAGCACAAAAAACCAGAAATCTTAGCAATATTTGTATGAAAATCTCGTCGGGTTATGTAAACTTTTTGTTGGCAAATGTTTAGGAAACTCGATTTTTTCGAACTTTCTCTCGCTAATTGAATTTTTTCTGTTGCAGGTACATGCAGGGAGGTCAGCAGAGGTGTTACAGGCAGAAAAAGATGGTAAATTTGGAAGAAATTTATGAAAAACAACGTTTTTTGGTTAAATCTAAGTTAAAATCAATGAAAAAGTTAAGAAAATCTCCGAAAATAGGTGTAGAAGATCGGGAATAGGTTTTGCGGATGTCTACACACCACTACGCAACTATTGAAGCTAAAAGAAAAAACGAAAGCACAAAAAACCAGAAATCTTAGCAATATTTGTATGAAAATCTCG
>CAUJBF010000004.1:40000-50000 GCA_963082625.1 Pasiphila rectangulata
TTTTAAGGGGCCGTCGGCTAACCTGCCTAACTTATCTCTGAATTAAACAGAGCTTTTGTTACGGGAAAATAAGGGTTGTACACTGGTTTTCTTTAATTATTTTTCTTAGAAGAAGTATAAATAATTACGTTTTCCTATCAGTTAATTTCTTACAATCTTATTTCTACATAAAAATATTCTTCTTAAGTCTAATTAATATTAAGATGTTTTATTTAACATGTGTTCTTATGTTTTAGTTTTATACTATTTGTACATAACTGTGTTTACAATTTTCCTTATACTAGTATTTTTATTATATGACTATAACATTATATTCATAAATATAGTGAAGTCATATATTTGGTGCTATTTATTTTTACTTATTACTCTACTTGCTACTTTAATACAAAAATCTAAAAACTTATCTCGAATACACTGGTTTACAATTACATTTTTCACATTTTCTGCATCTAATTTACAATCTATTTCTATTTCAACCTCGTATCTCTCCTTACCGAACACCGGGCATTCAAACAAAATGTGGGGCACCGTTTCCGGTATCTGCGGATCGCAGGTGCATCCTGGGTTCCCCGCACACTTGAATCTGTGCAAGTATGCGGCGAACCCACCATGCCCTGTCATGATTTGGGTCAGTGTGTGGTGTATGGGGATTTTTCTAATAGTCCTATAGGCCAGAATCGCATCCGGGAAGAAGAGTTTAGTCCCTGACGCTGTTTTTCCCTCTTGATACCTTCGGTTCCATTTCTGAAGTGACTCCTGACGGATATGTCGTTTCAGAAATGATGCCGGACAGTATTCGAGGTCCGGTTTCTTTTTTAGCTTTAGTGCCGCATCCTTAGCCAATTCATCCGCTCGTTCGTTCCCGTCGTGCCCAGCGTGTGCTTTGATCCAGAATAAAAGTGTATTTTTATTCTGGGTCATACTAGCTTTTATGTTAGTTCGAGCTTCTATTGCGAGCGGATGACTGGATCTGCTGTTTGTGACCGTTTGTAGGGCGGACTTACTGTCGCTATAAATGCCAAAACTATCTTCTGGTCTTTTTATTATCTCCCTTGTGGCTTCGCATATCGCCAAGAGTTCCGCCTGGTAGACCGTGCAGTGAGAAGACAGTTTCAGTTTTCGGGATTTGATCTCGGCTACATTATTCCATATGGATAATGCAGCTCCGACCTTTCCCTCTATCTTACTCCCGTCTGTATAGATTCTCACTGCTTGGTTACTGTTCCTGTCTACGTCTTCCCGGTCTAGCAGGCTCATGTACTCAAGGTCAATATGCTCGGCTGGATGAGGGGTCTTTTCGTAGGGCACCATCTCCTCGATTTGGATTCGGTCCCCCAGTTCTGGCAGGGGCTCTCCCCGCTTGGCTCTGTACAGGGCGGCTGCCTCTTGTATTCTAAGGTCGAGCGGAAGGATCCCGGCCAGGACTAGGGCCGAGTTGAGAGAGACAGTGCGGTAGGATTTTGTGAGTTTTTGTGCGAAACCTCGTTGTACTGCGTTCAGGGGTTTCTGTATGCACAGTTTGTTCGTCGACGTGGCCCATGCACTTGCTGCGTATGTTATTATAGGCTCTACCGCTGCCGTATAAATTACGCGGATTACTTCTGGATGTAGTCCCCAGCTCGATTTTGCGGCTCTAGAAAGTTGTTTGTAAACATTAAGGGCCTTTCTACAGACCTCTGCACAATGACTGTTGAAAGTCAGTTTATGGTCTATAGTCAGGCCCAGGATCTTTATTTCTTTCGACATACCTATGTCCGCCGTTCCCATGCTCAGCAGTGGTGTGTCAAATTTTAGCTTCCTTGTAATCGTCATAGCTTTAGTCTTATGTGCTGCGAACTTAAGCTTGTTTTTGACACCCCACTGCTGTACATATCCGAGGGCAGCATTTGCCCGTCGTTGAACCTCGAGTCCGGTGTCTCCACTGAAGACCATAACCACATCGTCGGCGAACGCCTGTGCATAATCCTCTCTTTCCTCTAGCCCTTTGAGTAAGGGGTCAATCAGGAGGTTCCAAAGGATAGGTCCCCCTATGGAACCCTGCACGCAACCTTTTTCAGTCTTTTTAGAGAACTCCTGCCCGGCATATCTGACGTGTACTTTCCTGTTTTTTAGATAGCTAAAGATAATTGCTCTTATATTGGCCGGACAGTTTTCCTCCACCAGGCGGGTTTTTATAACTGGCCACCATGCGGTGTCGAAGGCTCCCTCTATGTCCAATGAGATGACTGTCACGATTTTCTTACTTTCAACATTTGATCTTATATGTTTCATTAGGTCATAGAGGGAGTCTTCGGTGCTTCTTTGGGGCATAAAACCGTACTGGCGCTTGCTAAGTTTCGGTATTAGGTGCCATTTGAGTCGACCCATAATCAGTTTTTCCAGGACCTTCGAGAATACCGGAAGCAACCCTATAGGTCTATAGGACTTTGGACTGTGGTAATCCTCTTTCCCCGGTTTGCGCAACACAACAATTGTTGCCTCTTTCCAGAGTTCGGGGAAGTGTTTTAATTCTAAGCATTTATTTGCGATTGCAAGAAAGGTCTCTGGGTCCGCTTTAATAGCTTTACCACAGATGTCAGCTGTAAGACCATCTGCACCGGGCGCCTTTTTTGGATTAAAGCTCTCTATAGCGAACTTAAGCTCTTCTTGTGTAAATGGTGGGTCATGCGCAACATCATGAACCCATTCATTTGCTTCTTCTGCTTTCCTTCGTGTTCGTTTATGGTCCTCATTGTCCTCGTTCTCTGCGTCATCCGGGTAGAAAGTCTTGGCCAGTAGTTTAGCTGATTCTTCAGCGTTTAGAACTTTTGATCCCTGTTTTAAAGGGAGATCCTCCTGCCTTTTTCGAGTTCTGCCTATGATCCTATATATACCCTCCCACATCCCTTCCCTATCCTGCTTTTGACAGAAGCTCTTCCAACTTTCCGTCTGGGCCTTTTTCGCTAGTGTTTCATATTGTTCTTTAATTTTCAGGTACTCTTCGATGACCCTCATCCTCCGGTCGGGCGCTGCGCAGCGGATTCTCCGTCTCCTGGTGTTGACTTCGCGTCTCAGCGTCTCCAGTTCATCGGACCACCATGGCAAGGTAAGTTTTTTGGTTTCTTTTATTTTTGGTATGGATTGGTTGCTGGTATCTAATATGTTTTTTGTAAAGGTTTTTATGATGTTTTCTAGTTGTATTTTGTCGTTTATTTTCTCTATTGTTTGTTTGTTTGTGTTTGTTTCTTGTGTTAATTGTGCCAGTTTCTTATGAAATTGGTTCCAATTCGCTTTCTTCGTATTGAAGATTCTTGTGGTTCTTTTGGTGTTGATTCCTTTTGCTCTCATTAATCTGATCTTGAATGTTATAACATTGTGGTCTGAGCTGATCATGCCCTCGTTTACGGTCCAGTCATCCACCAGATCCAATATTTCCGCCGCACATGCTGTGACGTCTACAAAGCTTGAGTAGTTCTTTCCGCCTCTAATTGTGTCGAATGTTGGGGTTTCTCCATCGTTGAGTACCTGAAGTTCCATTTCTTCCAGTGCTCCAGCGAGGTCAAGGCCCTTCTGGTCTACTTTAATACTTCCCCACCAGCTATTTTTTGCATTTGCGTCTCCTCCCAGAATCATTTTGGTATTTCCCATTCGATATTTTATCCTCCGCAGTTGTTGCAGATATTGGTTTATGTCGACTCTATCGGGTTCGAAATAGAAAGAAACGAGTGCCAGTTCCCACAAGGTCGTTTTGATTTTTATTACCGCAATGTTGTTCGTTGTAAGGTCTGGGTATTGGGTTATGTCCAAATTCTGGTCGTATACTGCTATGGCTGCCTTAACAACTTCGTTTTGGTTTGTGCTCTGAAATATTCTGGCTCCTTGATAATCTTTCATTCGTCCTACAGCGCCGACGTAAGGTTCCTGGAGCAGTGCGAAGGCCATATTTTTGTTTTTTGCTTCAAGCATAATTTCTTGCGTTGCAAGCTCTTTTCTTTGCAAATTGGCTTGAGCTGCTAAGTAGGCCCTCACGCCGCTCCCGGTGGGTTGTTTACTTCTGTTTGGGACAACTTTAGCAATACGCTACCGAGGCTCTGGCTAGAGATTCCCATCTCCTGCGGACTACGCATTCGTTGCTAAAGGCATTATGGTCTACCTTCTCAAGCTTAACATGCGTGCAGTTACAGCAGGCTGGAGTTGTTCCTGTTAGCCAGTCCTCGCACTGTGCTCGCATATGTGCCCCCCCGCAGTGGCTGCACTTTTCTAGAGTCTCCTTACAAAAACGCCTGCCATGCCCGTATCCGAGGCAGAGAGAGCATTGTACTAAGGGTGACTGATCGGCCACCCTTATGCGCTGGAGGTCTATTTGTATCGTCTCTGCCTCGGTTAGTCTCATCCATAGTTTGGGGGACACCCTCATTATGACGTGATTGGTGTGCGGATTTCTGGTTTTCTTCCTATACATAAATTCTATCTTTTCTTCTTTTTCGTTTAGGTCTTTAAGCGTCTTTTTGTTCTGATTCCAGAGCGCCGTGATTAGAACTTCATTTGTTACTTGGGTTAGTACATTCCTAAGGATAACCAGTGGGTTTTTGTTTTTTATTTCGGTGACTTCAAGGTGGTTCTCCGCTTCTTTAAGTCTTTCCTTTATTAGGTTCCTTTCTTCAGTGGTTCTGCATCCCAGTATTATTTTTCTGTCTTTCGCTTTCCTTACTTTCTCTACTGCTATACCTCCCTCTTTAGCGTTAACTACTTCCCGTATTTTGCTTAGAAGTTCATCGCCAGTCTGGGTTTCGTTCTTGGATGTTATTATTACTGAATGTAGTGTGGTTGGGTGTTGATTTTTTGGTTTTGTTGCTGTTATGCTCGCATAGGTGGTTTTTTGCAGTATCTCTTGTGTTTTTTCCAATTCTTCTTGTAGTCTTTCCATCTTTTCATGGCCTTTCTTCATAATATTTAGGTGTTTTCCAAGGATATCTTTCAATTCGTCAATGTCTTTTGTTTTTCCTTCATCCCGTTTCTTTTCCAGGTTTTCACTTGTCGTTTTAGTTTCCTGTTTTTCTTCCTCTTCATTTCCTGCTCTATTTTCTTTTTTATTTTTTGCCTCCGCTCCTTCGACCAATTTGACGAATCGTTTTAAAATGGCAAGCAGCCCTTCTTTGATGTCGGTTCTTAGGTTCCTTGAATCGTTGATGAGGTTTTCAGCTATTTTTTTACACTCTTTGGCTTCATCGGCTCTACTTTTGGTCTTTGTTGTTTCAGCTTTAGGCAGGCTTCCTGTCTGTGTAACCGTTTCTTTTGGGGAGTCTGCTGTTTGTTTGTCCGTCGCTAGAATCACTCTCGATTTTTGGGTTTGTTTGGAGATTGTTTTTGTGCGTCCCATGATATTTTCTTCTGAAGGTCCTGCCTTTGTTGTCATTTCTGGGGTTTTTTGGGCGTCTTTGGGTGGGGAGCGTACTATCATTTTTGTGGAGGTTAGCCGATGTTTTGTTTAGAATAAGGTTTGTATAAGTTTTAAAATTTTTGTCTATTTAAATTGATTAAAATATTTTTCTTTTTGTTGCAGGTTTCGCCGGGTTCTTCGGATGCGCAGGCTACGTGTCTACACTTCCGATCCTTCTTGGTAAGTTTTACTTTTTATTTACGGACTCTACCTAGAGTCGTGCTCTACTATAGTCTTAATTTTATGTCCACGTATGTTGTAATTTTGTATAAGTTGTAAAATTTTTTTTTTTTTAATTATATGTGTACGTTTTTTAATTTGTCTGTATGTATGTATATATATATAAATATATATATATGTATATGTAAATAGTAATATTACTATGTTCGATTATAAAACTACTAATGAAATTAGGTTGAGTCCACTCCTTCTCTATAAAAGTAGGTAAGAAGATATGACTCTACCTAGAGTCCAACTCTATTTTCTATAACGTGGTCTTAAAGATACTCAGTTCAGCGCAAAAAACCGCGCTTCGGTCGGGTGTTTGGTTTGGGAGATACAAGGTTTACAAGATTTTCAAAATGGCGAAACAAAATGGCCGCCAAATATTAAACACGCGTTATCTCAGCCTACCGTCGTTCAATTTTACTGGGATTTAAAATACAAGTATTTGCTGACTGTGCTCGACACTTTCGCCGGCTCAGTTTAGGTCAGAAAAATGTGGCTCTATCTAGAGTCAATATCCTAATAATATGATGGAGAGAAAAGTGCCTGTCACAACAAAGAAAATCCCAGCTTTGTGCGCCAATTTTTGGCCAAGTTATAGTCGTTTTAAAATTTTCAAGATGGCGTCCAAAATGGCCGCCAAATATTTCAAAGTGCTCTAGTTCGTCCAAAAATCGTCGCAGGATGCCGGGATTTTGGACGTTTGGGCTTTCCCTGACCCCGGCTATTTATTTAGGATGTCTAACAACAAATATAAAATTTTCAGATTTTTCAGCAATTTTTCAGGATAGCCTGAAAATGTCTATAATGCCAAGGTCAACAACGAAAACCCCAAAGTCGTGCGATCAATAGTTGTTGAGATATATGCAAAATAAAATTTTCAAGATGGCCGACAAAATGGCCGACTTTTACTTGAATCTGTTTAACTTCGTCAGTTTTAGTCCGAATAGGCCCGTGTTTTAACTCGCTATAAAGGTAATTACATCAGCTATCTACTGACGGAGTCAAACTAATTTAATTATATACATATGATAATATAATCGTAAAAAACAATAAATAAATATTAAAAAAATTCGCTAAAAATGCAATTTCCATCCAATTTTCTTCGGGAAAAAGCCGAAGTGCCTAAAATTTTACGGTCTGTATGGTCTAATTTAAATAAAGTCAAATTTTAACAAAAAAGGGTGACCACATGTGACCTTGAAATTTCAAAAATCTATATCTTCGGAAATAAAAATGACGCGAGAATGAAATTTAAAATGATGATAGATGTCCAGAAGGGCTATGCAAAACAGATTTTTAATTATAGTGTAAACGATTTATTTTAAGAGTTATAGTGGTTTAAAAAATGAAAAAATTTGAAATTGCAATAACTTTGTCAAAATTAGACTTATCTTAGAAACAAAAGTGCCTCCGGAGTCCTGGTGATGACGCCCACGTGGATCCACTGGAAAACCGCTGCTGGGAATTCTGGTTCTCCCACCACGTGGCCACGTGGTACTTGTTTTTTTTGATGTTATTTCGGCGATGGTGCTTCAAAGTTCAATCCGAGAAGTGGTTCGGTGTAGGCCTCCAGAAGGCGCTCCAGATGGTGAAATAAAAAGACTATGTCGTCGCTGTAGATTCCGAGGAATTCCGGTTCAAAGTTTCAAAATTTTGTAAAAAATGTGTTTTTGGCGAATAACTTTTTTGAAAAAACACTTAGAGCAACACGGCTTATTTGGCCGTGTGCGCCTTCACTGCCCGCGTCTTTTGAGATATAGCACGTCACTATAACTTCACTTTTTCCAATTTTAATGATTTTTTCCGCGCGGAAGGACTTCGTTTCGTGGCGCTTTCGAGTGCGTTCGGAGCGCGAATGGTTAGGTTAGGTTAGGTTAGGTTAGGTTAGGTTAGGTTAGGTTAGGTTAGGTTAGGTTAGGTTAGGTTAGGTTAGGTTAGGTTAGGTTAGGTTAGGTTAGGTTAGGTTAGGTTAGGTTAGGTTAGGTTAGGTTAGGTTAGGTTAGGTTAGGTTAGGTTTTTTTTTTTTTTTTTTTTTTTTTTTTTGGCGCCTACTCAGTGCCTTTTTAGGGGCCGTCGGCTAGCCTGCCTATCCATAAACCTCTGAATAGAACAGAGTCTTTATCCAGGGAAAATAAAGGGTTGTACACATTTTTTATGTTTTCTTTTTCTTACATGAATAGTAAAAAGTGTTATTTTCTATCACTTAATCTAGTATCGTATATAACTATTTACTTAGTACATTTTTCGTAATAATCTATATTTTATATCTAATTTACATAGTATATGACATATATTTATATAATTTACTATATATTACAGTCATATCTTTCTTAATCTATTTATTTCTATTTATTACTATTGTTGCTATATTATTACAGTACTTTATAAACTTATCTACTATTTTCTTATCTGTTAAAATTAAACTTAAATTTGCTTTTTCCATTTTAATATCTAATTCTTGTTCGATCTTATATCTCTCGTAACCAAAGACGGGACATTCTAACAGAATATGCGCAACGCTCTCCGAGACCTGTGGATCGCACGTACACGATGGATTCTCCTTTAACTTAAATCGATGTAAGTATTCGGAGAACCCACCGTGCCCTGTCATTATTTGAGTCGTTATATTATTTATGGGGATCATTTTTAGCGTACGGAACGCCTCCAGAGCATGTGGAAGAAACATTTTAGTGACGCTTGCGGTTTCTCCCTCCTCGTATCTTTGGTTCCATTTCTGGAGGGTTCCCATTCGTATTTGGCGTTTCAGATAAGAGGCCGGACATCGTTCATAATTTGGTAACGTCTTCATCTTCAGGGCTGCATCTTTGGCCAATTCATCCGCTCGCTCATTACCTGCGAGTCCCACATGTGCCTTGATCCAGAACAAAGATATTTCTTTGCTCTGTTTCAAGGCGGCATTGATGTTAGATCTGGTCTCTACCGCGAGCGGATGACTGGAGGCCCTGTTTGTGATTGTTTCCAGGGCTGCTCTACTGTCACTGTAGATGCCAAAGGTCCTTTCTGGCCTTTTCACTATAACCCTTGTAGCTTCACATATTGCGTAGAGTTCAGCCTGGTATACAGTGCAGTGAGGGGACAGTTTCAGTTTGAGGGATTTAGTTTCTGCATGGCTGTCCCATATGGACATTGCAGCTCCAACTTTTCCCTCAATCTTACTGCCGTCCGTGAAGATCCTCACTGCTTGGATGTTACTCTCCTGCACTTCATCTCTGTCCACCAGGCTTAAGAACTCTAGGCTTATGTTTTCTGCTGGGTGAGGGTTTCTCGCATATGGGACCATCTTTTCCAGTTCTCGGTCTCCGAGCTCCGGTAGGGGTTCCCCCCGCCTGGCGCGGTACAGAGCGGCTGCTTCTTGTATCCTTAAGTCAAGCGGGAGGATCCTGGACAGTATGAGTGCTGCGTTTAAGGAGACCGTGCGGTAGGCCTTGGACAGCTTTTGGGCAAACCCTCTTTGAACTACGTTCAGCATCTTGCGAATACACTGCTTATCGGTTTCAGGAGCCCATGCGCTGGCTGCGTACATGATAATTGGCTCCACCGATGCAGTGTATATACTCCGAATAATATCGGGATGGAGTCCCCAGCTTGTCTTTGCTGCTCTTGCTAGCTGTTTATATATATTTAGAGCTTTCCTACAGGTTGCAGCACAGTGGTCGTTAAACGTTAATTTGTTATCTATCAGGAGTCCCAGGATCCTGATGTTTGGTGACATTTCTATATTCACTCTTCCCATTTTCAGCAGTGGTGTGTCATATTTAAGTTTTCTCGTGATAGTCATTGCCTTCGTCTTGTTTGGCGCAAAGCGGAGCTTATTTTTGACACCCCACTGCAGAACATAGGTCAGTGCCTCGTTAGCCATTTTTTGCACTTCTTGCCCAGTTGTACCGCTAAAGACCATAACAACGTCGTCAGCAAACGCCTGTGCGTAATCATTCCTTTCTTCCAGACCGCTGAGCAGGGGATCAATGAGAAGGTTCCACAGGATTGGTCCTCCTATGGAACCCTGGATACATCCCTTCTCTGCAGTTGTCGAGAATTCTTGTCCAGCATATCGCACTCTTACCTTTCTATTGTTTAAATAGCTGTACAGGACTCCTTTTATGTTTGCTGGGCAGTTTTCTTCGGTGAGTCGAGTCTTAATGATAGGCCACCAAGCACTATCAAAGGCTCCCTCTATGTCCAATGATATGACCGTAACGATGTTCTTTTGTTGAACTTTGGTTTTGATGTGTTTAATCAGGTCATAGAGGGAGTCTTCGGTACTCTTTTGTGGCATAAACCCATACTGACGCTTGTTGATTCGCGGTACCAGGTGCCATTTGAGACGGTTCA
>CAUJBF010000004.1:60000-71338 GCA_963082625.1 Pasiphila rectangulata
TAGGTTAGGTTAGGTTAGGTTAGGTTAGGTTAGGTTAGGTTAGGTTAGGTTAGGTTAGGTTAGGTTAGGTTAGGTTAGGTTAGGTTAGGTTAGGTTAGGTTAGGTTAGGTTAGGTTAGGTTAGGTTAGGTTAGGTTAGGTTAGGTTAGGTTAGGTTAGGTTAGGTTAGGTTAGGTTAGGTTAGGTTAGGTTAGGTTAGGTTAGGTTAGGTTAGGTTAGGTTAGGTTAGGTTAGGTTAGGTTAGGTTAGGTTAGGTTAGGTTAGGTTAGGTTAGGTTAGGTTAGGTTAGGTTAGGTTAGGTTAGGTTAGGTTAGGTTAGGTTAGGTTAGGTTAGGTTAGGTTAGGTTAGGTTAGGTTAGGTTAGGTTAGGTTAGGTTAGGTTAGGTTAGGTTAGGTTAGGTTAGGTTAGGTTAGGTTAGGTTAGGTTAGGTTAGGTTAGGTTAGGTTAGGTTAGGTTAGGTTAGGTTAGGTTAGGTTAGGTTAGGTTAGGTTAGGTTAGGTTAGGTTAGGTTAGGTTAGGTTAGGTTAGGTTAGGTTAGGTTAGGTTAGGTTAGGTTAGGTTAGGTTAGGTTAGGTTAGGTTAGGTTAGGTTAGGTTAGGTTAGGTTAGGTTAGGTTAGGTTAGGTTAGGTTAGGTTAGGTTAGGTTAGGTTAGGTTAGGTTAGGTTAGGTTAGGTTAGGTTAGGTTAGGTTAGGTTAGGTTAGGTTAGGTTAGGTTAGGTTAGGTTAGGTTAGGTTAGGTTAGGTTAGGTTAGGTTAGGTTAGGTTAGGTTAGGTTAGGTTAGGTTAGGTTAGGTTAGGTTAGGTTAGGTTAGGTTAGGTTAGGTTAGGTTAGGTTAGGTTAGGTTAGGTTAGGTTAGGTTAGGTTAGGTTAGGTTAGGTTAGGTTAGGTTAGGTTAGGTTAGGTTAGGTTAGGTTAGGTTAGGTTAGGTTAGGTTAGGTTAGGTTTTTTTTTTTTTTTTTTTTTTTTTTTTTTTTTTTTTTTTTTTTTTTTTTTTTTTTTTTTTTTTTTTTTTTTTTTTTTTTTTTTTTTTTTTTGCCCTACCGCCACTCAGATGGCAATCGCCGGCTACTGCATGTGCATTCTAATTTTTTATTGTTCAAAAGCTATTTATATCTAATTTCTTTATGTCTAAGGGATACGGGACAGGGAACATGAGGGACCTCTATCATAGATAGAGACTTTATCTACAGTGCTTTATTACTTATGCTAATTCTTATTTCTATGGCTTAGTTAAGATAATTCGGGTGGAGATATATTAGTTACAATGTGCTTTATCTTATATTTATCTTATTATTGTTATAGTAATTAGAAGTTTGCGTTTTATTTATTTTACAAAAGGTAGTACAATTTTTGTTTTATAGCTAGTCTTATTTGTAAGGTACATATAATCTTAATAATAGAATCTTAATTTTATCAATGCTGTAAATATATATAATTAAATATACAGTACACCATTTCTTATCTATCTATTTCTATTTACTACTTGTTTTACAATGTCTGTACAAAAGATAACAAATAATTCTCGCTTGTCTTTATTACTTATTATGTAGTTAAGGTTCTCTATTTCTAATTTACAGTCAAGTGAAATTTCGGTGTCTTGCCTTTTTAGTGAAAAAACAGGGCATTCAAATAGGACATGGATTATTGATTCTACCGCGTTAGGTTCACATATGCACGATGGGCTTTCTTTACACTTGAACCGGTGCAAGTATTCCGAAAACCCACCGTGCCCCGTCATTACCTGTGTCATGTAGTATGTTGGCTCGAATTTACGTACCACCCTGTATGCCTGTATTGCGTCCGGGAAAAACATCTTGGTTGTTCCAGCTGTTTCTCCTGACTTATATCTCCGGTTCCATTCGTCCAGCGATTCCAATCGGATCTGTCGCTTGACGAATGAAACCGGACATAAGTCGTAATCGGGTCGCTTCTTTCTGTTAAGTGCGGCTTTCTTGGCTAGCTCGTCAGCGCGTTCATTCCCCTCCAGTCCTGCGTGGGCTTTGATCCAGAATAGGGAGATATCCTTATTCTGGAGTCTGCTCATCCGTAGGTTTTCGCGAGCCTCCATTGCTAGTGGGTGAAGGGAATTTCTGTTAATCACTGTTTCCAGTGCGGTTAGGTTAGGTTAGGTTAGGTTAGGTTAGGTTAGGTTAGGTTAGGTTAGGTTAGGTTAGGTTAGGTTAGGTTAGGTTAGGTTAGGTTAGGTTAGGTTAGGTTAGGTTAGGTTAGGTTAGGTTAGGTTAGGTTAGGTTAGGTTAGGTTAGGTTAGGTTAGGTTAGGTTAGGTTAGGTTAGGTTAGGTTAGGTTAGGTTAGGTTAGGTTAGGTTAGGTTAGGTTAGGTTAGGTTAGGTTAGGTTAGGTTAGGTTAGGTTAGGTTAGGTTAGGTTAGGTTAGGTTAGGTTAGGTTAGGTTAGGTTAGGTTAGGTTAGGTTAGGTTAGGTTAGGTTAGGTTAGGTTAGGTTAGGTTAGGTTAGGTTAGGTTAGGTTAGGTTAGGTTAGGTTAGGTTAGGTTAGGTTAGGTTAGGTTAGGTTAGGTTAGGTTAGGTTAGGTTAGGTTAGGTTAGGTTAGGTTAGGTTAGGTTAGGTTAGGTTAGGTTAGGTTAGGTTAGGTTAGGTTAGGTTAGGTTAGGTTAGGTTAGGTTAGGTTAGGTTAGGTTAGGTTAGGTTAGGTTAGGTTAGGTTAGGTTAGGTTAGGTTAGGTTAGGTTAGGTTAGGTTAGGTTAGGTTAGGTTAGGTTAGGTTAGGTTAGGTTAGGTTAGGTTAGGTTAGGTTAGGTTAGGTTAGGTTAGGTTAGGTTAGGTTAGGTTAGGTTAGGTTAGGTTAGGTTAGGTTAGGTTAGGTTAGGTTAGGTTAGGTTAGGTTAGGTTAGGTTAGGTTAGGTTAGGTTAGGTTAGGTTAGGTTAGGTTAGGTTAGGTTAGGTTAGGTTAGGTTAGGTTAGGTTAGGTTAGGTTAGGTTAGGTTAGGTTAGGTTAGGTTAGGTTAGGTTAGGTTAGGTTAGGTTAGGTTAGGTTAGGTTAGGTTAGGTTAGGTTAGGTTAGGTTAGGTTAGGTTAGGTTAGGTTAGGTTAGGTTAGGTTAGGTTAGGTTAGGTTAGGTTAGGTTAGGTTAGGTTAGGTTAGGTTAGGTTAGGTTAGGTTAGGTTAGGTTAGGTTAGGTTAGGTTAGGTTAGGTTAGGTTAGGTTAGGTTAGGTTAGGTTAGGTTAGGTTAGGTTAGGTTAGGTTAGGTTAGGTTAGGTTAGGTTAGGTTAGGTTAGGTTAGGTTAGGTTAGGTTAGGTTAGGTTAGGTTAGGTTAGGTTAGGTTAGGTTAGGTTAGGTTAGGTTAGGTTAGGTTAGGTTAGGTTAGGTTAGGTTAGGTTAGGTTAGGTTAGGTTAGGTTAGGTTAGGTTAGGTTAGGTTAGGTTAGGTTAGGTTAGGTTAGGTTAGGTTAGGTTAGGTTAGGTTAGGTTAGGTTAGGTTAGGTTAGGTTAGGTTAGGTTAGGTTAGGTTAGGTTAGGTTAGGTTAGGTTAGGTTAGGTTAGGTTAGGTTAGGTTAGGTTAGGTTAGGTTAGGTTAGGTTAGGTTAGGTTAGGTTAGGTTAGGTTAGGTTAGGTTAGGTTAGGTTAGGTTAGGTTAGGTTAGGTTAGGTTAGGTTAGGTTAGGTTAGGTTAGGTTAGGTTAGGTTAGGTTAGGTTAGGTTAGGTTAGGTTAGGTTAGGTTAGGTTAGGTTAGGTTAGGTTAGGTTAGGTTAGGTTAGGTTAGGTTAGGTTAGGTTAGGTTAGGTTAGGTTAGGTTAGGTTAGGTTAGGTTAGGTTAGGTTAGGTTAGGTTAGGTTAGGTTAGGTTAGGTTAGGTTAGGTTAGGTTAGGTTAGGTTAGGTTAGGTTAGGTTAGGTTAGGTTAGGTTAGGTTAGGTTAGGTTAGGTTAGGTTAGGTTAGGTTAGGTTAGGTTAGGTTAGGTTAGGTTAGGTTAGGTTAGGTTAGGTTAGGTTAGGTTAGGTTAGGTTAGGTTAGGTTAGGTTAGGTTAGGTTAGGTTAGGTTAGGTTAGGTTAGGTTAGGTTAGGTTAGGTTAGGTTAGGTTAGGTTAGGTTAGGTTAGGTTAGGTTAGGTTAGGTTAGGTTAGGTTAGGTTAGGTTAGGTTAGGTTAGGTTAGGTTAGGTTAGGTTAGGTTAGGTTAGGTTAGGTTAGGTTAGGTTAGGTTAGGTTAGGTTAGGTTAGGTTAGGTTAGGTTAGGTTAGGTTAGGTTAGGTTAGGTTAGGTTAGGTTAGGTTAGGTTAGGTTAGGTTAGGTTAGGTTAGGTTAGGTTAGGTTAGGTTAGGTTAGGTTAGGTTAGGTTAGGTTAGGTTAGGTTAGGTTAGGTTAGGTTAGGTTAGGTTAGGTTAGGTTAGGTTAGGTTAGGTTAGGTTAGGTTAGGTTAGGTTAGGTTAGGTTAGGTTAGGTTAGGTTAGGTTAGGTTAGGTTAGGTTAGGTTAGGTTAGGTTAGGTTAGGTTAGGTTAGGTTAGGTTAGGTTAGGTTAGGTTAGGTTAGGTTAGGTTAGGTTAGGTTAGGTTAGGTTAGGTTAGGTTAGGTTAGGTTAGGTTAGGTTAGGTTAGGTTAGGTTAGGTTAGGTTAGGTTAGGTTAGGTTAGGTTAGGTTAGGTTAGGTTAGGTTAGGTTAGGTTAGGTTAGGTTAGGTTAGGTTAGGTTAGGTTAGGTTAGGTTAGGTTAGGTTAGGTTAGGTTAGGTTAGGTTAGGTTAGGTTAGGTTAGGTTAGGTTAGGTTAGGTTAGGTTAGGTTAGGTTAGGTTAGGTTAGGTTAGGTTAGGTTAGGTTAGGTTAGGTTAGGTTAGGTTAGGTTAGGTTAGGTTAGGTTAGGTTAGGTTAGGTTAGGTTAGGTTAGGTTAGGTTAGGTTAGGTTAGGTTAGGTTAGGTTAGGTTAGGTTAGGTTAGGTTAGGTTAGGTTAGGTTAGGTTAGGTTAGGTTAGGTTAGGTTAGGTTAGGTTAGGTTAGGTTAGGTTAGGTTAGGTTAGGTTAGGTTAGGTTAGGTTAGGTTAGGTTAGGTTAGGTTAGGTTAGGTTAGGTTAGGTTAGGTTAGGTTAGGTTAGGTTAGGTTAGGTTAGGTTAGGTTAGGTTAGGTTAGGTTAGGTTAGGTTAGGTTAGGTTAGGTTAGGTTAGGTTAGGTTAGGTTAGGTTAGGTTAGGTTAGGTTAGGTTAGGTTAGGTTAGGTTAGGTTAGGTTAGGTTAGGTTAGGTTAGGTTAGGTTAGGTTAGGTTAGGTTAGGTTAGGTTAGGTTAGGTTAGGTTAGGTTAGGTTAGGTTAGGTTAGGTTAGGTTAGGTTAGGTTAGGTTAGGTTAGGTTAGGTTAGGTTAGGTTAGGTTAGGTTAGGTTAGGTTAGGTTAGGTTAGGTTAGGTTAGGTTAGGTTAGGTTAGGTTAGGTTAGGTTAGGTTAGGTTAGGTTAGGTTAGGTTAGGTTAGGTTAGGTTAGGTTAGGTTAGGTTAGGTTAGGTTAGGTTAGGTTAGGTTAGGTTAGGTTAGGTTAGGTTAGGTTAGGTTAGGTTAGGTTAGGTTAGGTTAGGTTAGGTTAGGTTAGGTTAGGTTAGGTTAGGTTAGGTTAGGTTAGGTTAGGTTAGGTTAGGTTAGGTTAGGTTAGGTTAGGTTAGGTTAGGTTAGGTTAGGTTAGGTTAGGTTAGGTTAGGTTAGGTTAGGTTAGGTTAGGTTAGGTTAGGTTAGGTTAGGTTAGGTTAGGTTAGGTTAGGTTAGGTTAGGTTAGGTTAGGTTAGGTTAGGTTAGGTTAGGTTAGGTTAGGTTAGGTTAGGTTAGGTTAGGTTAGGTTAGGTTAGGTTAGGTTAGGTTAGGTTAGGTTAGGTTAGGTTAGGTTAGGTTAGGTTAGGTTAGGTTAGGTTAGGTTAGGTTAGGTTAGGTTAGGTTAGGTTAGGTTAGGTTAGGTTAGGTTAGGTTAGGTTAGGTTAGGTTAGGTTAGGTTAGGTTAGGTTAGGTTAGGTTAGGTTAGGTTAGGTTAGGTTAGGTTAGGTTAGGTTAGGTTAGGTTAGGTTAGGTTAGGTTAGGTTAGGTTAGGTTAGGTTAGGTTAGGTTAGGTTAGGTTAGGTTAGGTTAGGTTAGGTTAGGTTAGGTTAGGTTAGGTTAGGTTAGGTTAGGTTAGGTTAGGTTAGGTTAGGTTAGGTTAGGTTAGGTTAGGTTAGGTTAGGTTAGGTTAGGTTAGGTTAGGTTAGGTTAGGTTAGGTTAGGTTAGGTTAGGTTAGGTTAGGTTAGGTTAGGTTAGGTTAGGTTAGGTTAGGTTAGGTTAGGTTAGGTTAGGTTAGGTTAGGTTAGGTTAGGTTAGGTTAGGTTAGGTTAGGTTAGGTTAGGTTAGGTTAGGTTAGGTTAGGTTAGGTTAGGTTAGGTTAGGTTAGGTTAGGTTAGGTTAGGTTAGGTTAGGTTAGGTTAGGTTAGGTTAGGTTAGGTTAGGTTAGGTTAGGTTAGGTTAGGTTAGGTTAGGTTAGGTTAGGTTAGGTTAGGTTAGGTTAGGTTAGGTTAGGTTAGGTTAGGTTAGGTTAGGTTAGGTTAGGTTAGGTTAGGTTAGGTTAGGTTAGGTTAGGTTAGGTTAGGTTAGGTTAGGTTAGGTTAGGTTAGGTTAGGTTAGGTTAGGTTAGGTTAGGTTAGGTTAGGTTAGGTTAGGTTAGGTTAGGTTAGGTTAGGTTAGGTTAGGTTAGGTTAGGTTAGGTTAGGTTAGGTTAGGTTAGGTTAGGTTAGGTTAGGTTAGGTTAGGTTAGGTTAGGTTAGGTTAGGTTAGGTTAGGTTAGGTTAGGTTAGGTTAGGTTAGGTTAGGTTAGGTTAGGTTAGGTTAGGTTAGGTTAGGTTAGGTTAGGTTAGGTTAGGTTAGGTTAGGTTAGGTTAGGTTAGGTTAGGTTAGGTTAGGTTAGGTTAGGTTAGGTTAGGTTAGGTTAGGTTAGGTTAGGTTAGGTTAGGTTAGGTTAGGTTAGGTTAGGTTAGGTTAGGTTAGGTTAGGTTAGGTTAGGTTAGGTTAGGTTAGGTTAGGTTAGGTTAGGTTAGGTTAGGTTAGGTTAGGTTAGGTTAGGTTAGGTTAGGTTAGGTTAGGTTAGGTTAGGTTAGGTTAGGTTAGGTTAGGTTAGGTTAGGTTAGGTTAGGTTAGGTTAGGTTAGGTTAGGTTAGGTTAGGTTAGGTTAGGTTAGGTTAGGTTAGGTTAGGTTAGGTTAGGTTAGGTTAGGTTAGGTTAGGTTAGGTTAGGTTAGGTTAGGTTAGGTTAGGTTAGGTTAGGTTAGGTTAGGTTAGGTTAGGTTAGGTTAGGTTAGGTTAGGTTAGGTTAGGTTAGGTTAGGTTAGGTTAGGTTAGGTTAGGTTAGGTTAGGTTAGGTTAGGTTAGGTTAGGTTAGGTTAGGTTAGGTTAGGTTAGGTTAGGTTAGGTTAGGTTAGGTTAGGTTAGGTTAGGTTAGGTTAGGTTAGGTTAGGTTAGGTTAGGTTAGGTTAGGTTAGGTTAGGTTAGGTTAGGTTAGGTTAGGTTAGGTTAGGTTAGGTTAGGTTAGGTTAGGTTAGGTTAGGTTAGGTTAGGTTAGGTTAGGTTAGGTTAGGTTAGGTTAGGTTAGGTTAGGTTAGGTTAGGTTAGGTTAGGTTAGGTTAGGTTAGGTTAGGTTAGGTTAGGTTAGGTTAGGTTAGGTTAGGTTAGGTTAGGTTAGGTTAGGTTAGGTTAGGTTAGGTTAGGTTAGGTTAGGTTAGGTTAGGTTAGGTTAGGTTAGGTTAGGTTAGGTTAGGTTAGGTTAGGTTAGGTTAGGTTAGGTTAGGTTAGGTTAGGTTAGGTTAGGTTAGGTTAGGTTAGGTTAGGTTAGGTTAGGTTAGGTTAGGTTAGGTTAGGTTAGGTTAGGTTAGGTTAGGTTAGGTTAGGTTAGGTTAGGTTAGGTTAGGTTAGGTTAGGTTAGGTTAGGTTAGGTTAGGTTAGGTTAGGTTAGGTTAGGTTAGGTTAGGTTAGGTTAGGTTAGGTTAGGTTAGGTTAGGTTAGGTTAGGTTAGGTTAGGTTAGGTTAGGTTAGGTTAGGTTAGGTTAGGTTAGGTTAGGTTAGGTTAGGTTAGGTTAGGTTAGGTTAGGTTAGGTTAGGTTAGGTTAGGTTAGGTTAGGTTAGGTTAGGTTAGGTTAGGTTAGGTTAGGTTAGGTTAGGTTAGGTTAGGTTAGGTTAGGTTAGGTTAGGTTAGGTTAGGTTAGGTTAGGTTAGGTTAGGTTAGGTTAGGTTAGGTTAGGTTAGGTTAGGTTAGGTTAGGTTAGGTTAGGTTAGGTTAGGTTAGGTTAGGTTAGGTTAGGTTAGGTTAGGTTAGGTTAGGTTAGGTTAGGTTAGGTTAGGTTAGGTTAGGTTAGGTTAGGTTAGGTTAGGTTAGGTTAGGTTAGGTTAGGTTAGGTTAGGTTAGGTTAGGTTAGGTTAGGTTAGGTTAGGTTAGGTTAGGTTAGGTTAGGTTAGGTTAGGTTAGGTTAGGTTAGGTTAGGTTAGGTTAGGTTAGGTTAGGTTAGGTTAGGTTAGGTTAGGTTAGGTTAGGTTAGGTTAGGTTAGGTTAGGTTAGGTTAGGTTAGGTTAGGTTAGGTTAGGTTAGGTTAGGTTAGGTTAGGTTAGGTTAGGTTAGGTTAGGTTAGGTTAGGTTAGGTTAGGTTAGGTTAGGTTAGGTTAGGTTAGGTTAGGTTAGGTTAGGTTAGGTTAGGTTAGGTTAGGTTAGGTTAGGTTAGGTTAGGTTAGGTTAGGTTAGGTTAGGTTAGGTTAGGTTAGGTTAGGTTAGGTTAGGTTAGGTTAGGTTAGGTTAGGTTAGGTTAGGTTAGGTTAGGTTAGGTTAGGTTAGGTTAGGTTAGGTTAGGTTAGGTTAGGTTAGGTTAGGTTAGGTTAGGTTAGGTTAGGTTAGGTTAGGTTAGGTTAGGTTAGGTTAGGTTAGGTTAGGTTAGGTTAGGTTAGGTTAGGTTAGGTTAGGTTAGGTTAGGTTAGGTTAGGTTAGGTTAGGTTAGGTTAGGTTAGGTTAGGTTAGGTTAGGTTAGGTTAGGTTAGGTTAGGTTAGGTTAGGTTAGGTTAGGTTAGGTTAGGTTAGGTTAGGTTAGGTTAGGTTAGGTTAGGTTAGGTTAGGTTAGGTTAGGTTAGGTTAGGTTAGGTTAGGTTAGGTTAGGTTAGGTTAGGTTAGGTTAGGTTAGGTTAGGTTAGGTTAGGTTAGGTTAGGTTAGGTTAGGTTAGGTTAGGTTAGGTTAGGTTAGGTTAGGTTAGGTTAGGTTAGGTTAGGTTAGGTTAGGTTAGGTTAGGTTAGGTTAGGTTAGGTTAGGTTAGGTTAGGTTAGGTTAGGTTAGGTTAGGTTAGGTTAGGTTAGGTTAGGTTAGGTTAGGTTAGGTTAGGTTAGGTTAGGTTAGGTTAGGTTAGGTTAGGTTAGGTTAGGTTAGGTTAGGTTAGGTTAGGTTAGGTTAGGTTAGGTTAGGTTAGGTTAGGTTAGGTTAGGTTAGGTTAGGTTAGGTTAGGTTAGGTTAGGTTAGGTTAGGTTAGGTTAGGTTAGGTTAGGTTAGGTTAGGTTAGGTTAGGTTAGGTTAGGTTAGGTTAGGTTAGGTTAGGTTAGGTTAGGTTAGGTTAGGTTAGGTTAGGTTAGGTTAGGTTAGGTTAGGTTAGGTTAGGTTAGGTTAGGTTAGGTTAGGTTAGGTTAGGTTAGGTTAGGTTAGGTTAGGTTAGGTTAGGTTAGGTTAGGTTAGGTTAGGTTAGGTTAGGTTAGGTTAGGTTAGGTTAGGTTAGGTTAGGTTAGGTTAGGTTAGGTTAGGTTAGGTTAGGTTAGGTTAGGTTAGGTTAGGTTAGGTTAGGTTAGGTTAGGTTAGGTTAGGTTAGGTTAGGTTAGGTTAGGTTAGGTTAGGTTAGGTTAGGTTAGGTTAGGTTAGGTTAGGTTAGGTTAGGTTAGGTTAGGTTAGGTTAGGTTAGGTTAGGTTAGGTTAGGTTAGGTTAGGTTAGGTTAGGTTAGGTTAGGTTAGGTTAGGTTAGGTTAGGTTAGGTTAGGTTAGGTTAGGTTAGGTTAGGTTAGGTTAGGTTAGGTTAGGTTAGGTTAGGTTAGGTTAGGTTAGGTTAGGTTAGGTTAGGTTAGGTTAGGTTAGGTTAGGTTAGGTTAGGTTAGGTTAGGTTAGGTTAGGTTAGGTTAGGTTAGGTTAGGTTAGGTTAGGTTAGGTTAGGTTAGGTTAGGTTAGGTTAGGTTAGGTTAGGTTAGGTTAGGTTAGGTTAGGTTAGGTTAGGTTAGGTTAGGTTAGGTTAGGTTAGGTTAGGTTAGGTTAGGTTAGGTTAGGTTAGGTTAGGTTAGGTTAGGTTAGGTTAGGTTAGGTTAGGTTAGGTTAGGTTAGGTTAGGTTAGGTTAGGTTAGGTTAGGTTAGGTTAGGTTAGGTTAGGTTAGGTTAGGTTAGGTTAGGTTAGGTTAGGTTAGGTTAGGTTAGGTTAGGTTAGGTTAGGTTAGGTTAGGTTAGGTTAGGTTAGGTTAGGTTAGGTTAGGTTAGGTTAGGTTAGGTTAGGTTAGGTTAGGTTAGGTTAGGTTAGGTTAGGTTAGGTTAGGTTAGGTTAGGTTAGGTTAGGTTAGGTTAGGTTAGGTTAGGTTAGGTTAGGTTAGGTTAGGTTAGGTTAGGTTAGGTTAGGTTAGGTTAGGTTAGGTTAGGTTAGGTTAGGTTAGGTTAGGTTAGGTTAGGTTAGGTTAGGTTAGGTTAGGTTAGGTTAGGTTAGGTTAGGTTAGGTTAGGTTAGGTTAGGTTAGGTTAGGTTAGGTTAGGTTAGGTTAGGTTAGGTTAGGTTAGGTTAGGTTAGGTTAGGTTAGGTTAGGTTAGGTTAGGTTAGGTTAGGTTAGGTTAGGTTAGGTTAGGTTAGGTTAGGTTAGGTTAGGTTAGGTTAGGTTAGGTTAGGTTAGGTTAGGTTAGGTTAGGTTAGGTTAGGTTAGGTTAGGTTAGGTTAGGTTAGGTTAGGTTAGGTTAGGTTAGGTTAGGTTAGGTTAGGTTAGGTTAGGTTAGGTTAGGTTAGGTTAGGTTAGGTTAGGTTAGGTTAGGTTAGGTTAGGTTAGGTTAGGTTAGGTTAGGTTAGGTTAGGTTAGGTTAGGTTAGGTTAGGTTAGGTTAGGTTAGGTTAGGTTAGGTTAGGTTAGGTTAGGTTAGGTTAGGTTAGGTTAGGTTAGGTTAGGTTAGGTTAGGTTAGGTTAGGTTAGGTTAGGTTAGGTTAGGTATAGGTTAGGTTAGGTTAGGTTAGGTTAGGTTAGGTTAGGTTAGGTTAGGTTAGGTTAGGTTAGGTTAGGTTAGGTTAGGTTAGGTTAGGTTAGGTTAGGTTAGGTTAGGTTAGGTTAGGTTAGGTTAGGTTAGGTTAGGTTAGGTTAGGTTAGGTTAGGTTAGGTTAGGTTAGGTTAGGTTAGG